>AWUE01018189.1:0-20865 GCA_001974825.2 Corchorus olitorius
TACGATTACTAGTAATTACTACTATAAATTTTACTGTACATATTCATTCAATATCTATACCGTTTGCTAACATAAATTGTGCTTGAAAATATTGTAATTATTACCATTATTATTATTATTATAATATATTATCATTATTAGTTAGATTGATGATAGTATTAGCTAAAATGGAAAACTAATTTGGGCCCTCATGTCAACCCATTTAGGGGCGTTTGGTCCTTTGAAATTGCGCACAGAAAATAAAAGAACGAGCTTTGAGTGTTCAACCCATTTGTTTGGTGGGCTAAGACTTGTAGGAGACCATATCAATTATTATATAGTTTTTTTTGTTCGTTACAAAGGGGGAAGGGGAAGGGAGGGCAAACATTTGAACCTCTACCCTTCATGTGAACTTTTGCCCATAGCAACCTTGTATGAGATACATTTTATTGGCTTAGTATTAGTATTATTATTCAAATTCATTCATTTATTCTTGGCATCTAATAATGCTTTAGCTAAGTCTTTCACGAACAATTTCTTCAGCAAGTTCCCCATTAACACCATGAGGAAATATTCCACCAGGCAAGGTTGCGTTGCCAGTTCCATAAAAGCCCCTTAACATCTCTCGTTCCGTCCTTGAAAATGCAAGGGAATTAACATCCCCTGGAATCACGTTTGTGGTAGTTCGGTTCTCTGCCCCAAGTTGCAATGCTACAATCAAACCTTCATCTTTCACTCCGCACATGGCAAGCCGGTTTACCAATTGTGCGATACGATCCACCAAAGTTGCCACATCGAAGTGATAAGGCGACACTATCACATTCGCATTTAGGTACAATAGTGTTCTTAGAGCTCCAAATCTTGCAGACACCGTGCCTAAGATTTTAGTTCCCAGCTAAAACCACGACCAAGAATAAAAACATATATATATAAGAAAATATGAGGTTTCCTAATTAACAATTGTTGAAAACATATATAATATAGGGTAATCATTTGATATATGTCCATTTTTTTAATAAATTAAATTTTAAATATTTCAATCTAATTCTTAGGGGACACATGTCATCCTTCAAAACCTGTATTTGCAGTATATTGAATAATTTTCCATATATATAAGGAAAGAGAACTTACGACTTGAAGATCATCGTTGGCAAGGTGAGGCAACATTCCAACGCAATATTGGCGTATAAAAGAATTGACAGCTGCAATGGCTGGTAGAAAGTTGATTGTGGTGGCGTAAGTATTGTATGTAGGAGTCAACTCAGCGTTGAATGCTGCGTTAGCGAAACCGCCCAATGCTTCTACGCTGAGATTCAAAAGAGGCCCTTGAATTGGGTTCACTTGTTTGGTTTCAAAGATTGCCCTACAAAATCAAGAAAATCAACTTTATTATTGCATTAATAGTTTATACTTTATATATAGGGTCCATTGATCATTATAAATTGTAGTACTAATTGCAATCCATTACATTTACTGGGATATATTATATTATATATAGATATATAGATGGTGGATAACATAAACCTGATGATTCCAACATTTTCAAGACCAAATTCCTCAATCATTTTACGGGTTGTGGCATCAAGATTGGCAATTTGGGCACCGATTGGAGCAGGACCTTGGATCAAACCTGGTGCTACAGCATCAATTCCATGACCAGTTGAAGCGTATAGGTATAAATTGGCTTCGAGATACAAGAAGTTCAGGAGGAACTGAATTACCTCCGAACTGGTACCCAAAACTCGTCTGCATTGAGGTGGAGGAAGAGAATTGCCCTTAATGGGGCTGGTGGATTGAAATACGACAAGTAACAAAAGAAAATAGGCGTACAAGCAGGATCGACTTGCCATATTTATTCCTTTTATAACAAGCCTGCTCTCTGCTTAATTATACACAAGATCTCCGGATGGGTTGATATGAGGGAAATAATTTGGTCTGCTTTTATAGAGGCATTGTTAGGTATGGCTTGTGAGCGGGGGAAAGCAAGATGACATGAAATTCGTTATTCCTTTATATGCCTCATTGATTAGGGGCTACCCTTGCCAAAGTTTTTTGTAATTAAATATATAGAATTACCAATATTAGATCTTTACTACTCCAATCTAAGTCTAAGCTGCTTTGCTCTAGCGTTAGATATCCAAATGCAACTTGTTAATTCATGTAAGTCAACCAAGATATTTTGTCTTTAGAGTAGTATAAATAACCCCATATATGTTTATAGATTTCCAATATGATAAATGTATTATAACCATGGTTTTGTTTTGTAAAAGGATTAAAATGACGTAAAAACATGGTTTGCTACCATAAAATTTGTGCTTGAGAAGTATTATTGAGTTTTATTTGAATATTTATATTAAATTTACTAAGATTGTAAGTCAAAATCTTGTGATCTTAGTATAGCCATTTCTTTGTAATCAGATCAATGGTTCTAATTATCACTTAATGATCATCTTTTTATGCCATTATATTACTAGCAGTAATGAGCTAGAGCTAATTATGGCTACAGCCCAACCCCACTATTATGGTGTATATTCAGAGGCACCCAATATGTTAATATATTTAGTTTAGTTCTTCCAAGTTTATTACCAAAAAAAAGCTTTTCCAAGTTGTAACTTGTGTTGTGACCACTTTTAGGCAGAAAATAGGTTCTTCCGGTCCCCCTCTTACGTTATTTTTTAAAAATATACATTAGCTGTTGGCAATGCTAGGAATCCAAATCTAGCCGAATATATACAATTTAACTTGGACCTGACTAAACCTGAAACCAAAGGAAAGCCAATCCCAAAACGACAGGAAACTACATGAACTTTGCTACGGGATGAATGTTAGAAAGTACATTTGAGATTGCTTCAAAAAGCCTGATCAAAGTAGGTAGTACTTGAAAGTTCAAAGTGCATTTTCAACTTGATTTCAGGCTTTGGAAATAAAGCTAAAATTTGAGTATATATATGGATGGGAGACAATGATACATCTACCAGCAAAAAGATTTCTGTATTTCTCAGATCAAGTCAGAGATCTGACTTAGAGTTTACAATTGAGCCAATTTTATTAAAATACACAACAATGGACTGCGATAACCTTACTACTCATTGCTCAATCACACGCTTTGCACCATCTAAGGTATTCCTGAGCAGCATTGCGACGGTCATTGGTCCTACACCACCGGGAACTGGTGTTATATATCCGGCCACCTTACATGCTTCTTGAAAATCCACATCTCCCACTAACCTATATCCTGACTTCTTACTTGGGTCATCAACAGCATTGGTCCCAACATCAATAACTGCAGCACCAGGTTTGATCCAACTGCCTTTGATCTGAAAGTCAAACAGAAGAATTTAAAAATGAGCAAAGGATACACCCAATAAAACTACAAATACAAAAAACTCTAAATAACATAAAGAATGAAACCAAAACAGAGAATTTGACGATCAAATCTCTAATCTGCAGCAAAATCAAATCACAATAAATGTCTCCTTTCTTCCTAGATGGGACACATTCAAGCAAGGCCGTATCATGGTTAAGTGATGTTGCATAGTACAGTGCTATCTTGTATTTCACAATCAAGCTATAACCAAGCTATAACCAATCCTGAGTGATAAATTTTTTGGGGAGAAGCAAACACAAGGATGAATATGCAAGGCTAGAACAGAATGATTGATAATGCTAGTGCTTACTGCAGCTAAAAGGTAAGAGTATATAGTTACCATCATAGGCTGCCCTGCTGCAGCAATGATAATGTCAGCTTCACGAACTAGCCTTTCAGGATCGGGGGTACGTGAATGAACAATGCTAACAGTAGCATCTGCCTTCAGCAGCAGCAATGAAACAGGCAAACCAACAATGTTACTTCGACCCACAACAACAGCATTCTTTCCCTTAATGCTTATCCCACTTCGCGAGAGTAGTTCAAGGCAACCCTGTACAAAAAAAGGGGAAATAAAATAGAAAACATCTTAGCCATAGAAGTAGACAATAAGTTATATTCCAGAATTTGAAAAGGACAGTAATGTTACCTTGGGAGTACAGGGTTGGAAAAGGGGTTCTCGGCCTTTCATTGCAAGTTTGCCGATATTTAGAGGATGAAAGCCATCAACATCTTTCTCAAGGCTGATTTCAGTCAAAACTTTCTCTTCATTTATATGCTTTGGTAAAGGGAGCTGAACCAATATACCTATCATTCATCAACATAACAAAAATTTGCATATTAAAAACAAGAAAGGGAAACCTCCATATCAACTATATCAAGTATCAAACTCGAGCCACAACAATAAAGGTAAGATATTTACACTTCCCACGAATAAAAAATGCTTCTTTTTAATTCCAACATGAAATTGAAGCAACTAATCTCAAGGTTTCCATGATCGTCATTACTAATATAAAGCTGGAAACTTTAACCAACCATGTACATCAGGATTTGCGTTTAACTCGTGAACCTTGCTGATCAACTCGGATTCGGGTACATCTTCAGGGAGGTCCACATCAATAGACTTGATCCCAACTTCAGCACAAGCTTTTCTCTTCATTCCCACATAGCTTTGAGAATCTTTTCGGTTCCCAACAATTACCACGGCTAGCCCTGGCACCTGATTAGAAGAATATTAGATTTCCCAATCAACCCATTGATGAAATGGGAGTGGTTGACTCTTTGGTAAATTGCAAATTGAGACCAGATAGTTTATAGAGAAATGAGGAAATAAGGGAATAAGGGAAGTGAATTACCTTGCCGTACTTTTGGGAAAGTTGGCGCACCTCGTCGGCTATTTCAGATCTGATAGTCTGAGCGACGGCTTTGCCATCGATAATGGTGGCTTTGTGATCAGATGGCGACGCCATTTGGGTGGGTGAGTTATTGCGGTGCGGAAGAGCGGTCTATGATTTAGCAAACGATACGATGATTCAAAGTAGATTTGACAAAGTACACGTCACCACCCATTTAACGCACACACTTTAGTTAAGTTGCGGCAGCTACTGACACTTGGCACGTAGATGTAGTTGGATTGTGTTTCTCGGATATAAGATAGCCCGACCCGACCCGCTCCTCATATTAGAATTTAGATTTATATTTTTACATTTTAGAGTTTTTTTCTTTTTCTTTTTTTTATATAATTAGATTCAAATTTAGATTTAAATCGCAAATACATGAGTTTCTTTCAGATCGCATGAAGGGTTATAATTTTAAAAAATAATAATATTGTATATTTCATAAGATTTCGAGTATCAAAATTTATTTCCTCATGATTTTATCTAGATTTCACCATGTACCTCAGATATTGAATATTTATAATTATGAATTTTTTTTTGCAAGAATATGTAATTAAGGATTAAGGAACTCATAAATCATAATAATCACTCTCTTCATCATAATAATCATAATTAACAATTTTTTTCATTATGTATAAATTGATAAATTTGCTCCATCAACCAAGTATAATAGTTGCATGTGATGACAACTCTTGATTTTTTTTGTTGGCTTGGCTTCATCATATATATATATATATATATATATATATATGTTGTTTACAACGTTTTTATGAATTCATCAAAACCACAGCCTGGTTAGCTAGGTGTGGCTCCAAGAACCCAAGAACATCATAGTTCTAATGGGGTCTTCAGTGCAGTAGCTCCAATTTCGTCTCTCAAATTCTTTCGAAATAAGAACCCCCTTCCCTCTTTGAAACCCATTATTATTATTCCTAACCATGGCGTCCATGGCTGCCCGGCACACTTGCTTCACCCTTTCCCTGACCGTTCCCTCCGATTCGCCGACGATCAGGGAATTATCACCGGAGAGATTTTGGGGCTTCATGTTTGATGATGCCCTTATGTAATTTGAGAGGCTAAGATATTAGAACTAGAGATGTAACAAATGTGGGTATATATAGAAAAATCAAAGGCAAAAAGATGCCAATGGATGGTGGCCTCATTGGTGCATGGTAGGACCATTTTCATTTCAGGATTGGATATAAAGATTCCTCCCAATTGTGGATGACAGATCAACTTTAACATGTTTGATTTTGGTTGGCTCAAATGGTATCAATGTGTTTCCTCTATTGAAGTGTGACCATTTTCATTAATTAACTAATAATTATCATCATAATTATATAATTATTTGTAGAGGAATTCATGAAAAGGTAAAAAAAAAACAGCATATTATTGAAAATTATTAAATTTTTTTCATTCTTTCAATATATACTATATCTAAAGAATATATGTTAACATATTCCTAGGTTTATTAGAATAAGAAGAAAAAAGAAAAAGAAAAAGAAAATTTGGGTCTAAAACTGTTTCAATTTGCAAATGCAACATGTTATATTCTTAAGCCATGTGTGTTATAAGATGCTCCCCTAAAATTCGAATTTGCTTTTTGGATTGCATAAAGATCCCCATCGTGATTAAAAAAAGACAAAACTTTGTGGGTACTTTTGCTTAAATCACATCAAATAGGGAAAAAAAATTAAAAAATAAAAAGTGTTTCCAAAACTTGAAGCTGACAGCAATGGTCCATAACCAATTAACCATTGTTCAATTTATAAAACAATTATTCTTCTTCAAAAAATATTATTATAAAACAATTATCATTATCCTAAGTTTGAAGGGCCTAATTTTTTTAGAGAATGGGCTGGGCTGAACGTGAGCCCATGTCATGGGCCCATGCACAGCTGGCAATAACTTTCCCATTCTAATGATTTGGGCCATGTACATGTGTATTTATTTTGTACCAAGAAGGATTGGACTGACTTGCAAAACTGAGACGGCCCATAGTGTGAGAAGGCAATTATTTTTCATTTTTGGAAAGAAGCCATGATCAACCGACTCATCAACAAAAAGCTGATGAAAACAAAAACCCAAACCGTAAAGGAAGAAATTGACAAAAGATCAAAGCTCACATTCTTCTTTTCTATTTGAGGAAACCAAGTGACACCACTTTGCAATGTTTATCGAATAAGAAGACAAATACTGTTTAACAACAATTTGTAACCATGACCTATTTATTCTTGTCATGGTTTATCACCAAAATGCTATATAAACCCCAAAAATTTAGATATATACACATTCAATAAGGCAAACATCTAAGCTTCACTTTATAATTCCATCTTCAAAACAAGCAAAAGAAATGAAGGGTGTTGTTATCTCAGTTTTGGTGATGGTTGCCATGGTTCAATTCATGGCAAGGCCAGGAGTTGAGGCAACCGTAAATTGTCAACAAGTTACGACTGCTTTAGCACCCTGCCTTGCTTATCTTACTACGGGGGCTGGAGCTCCGCCGCCTCTTTGTTGCACTGGCCTTGGGAATCTCCAGAAATTGGCCCAATCCGTCGCAGATAAGCAAGCAGCTTGCAACTGTGCTAAGGATGCTGCTTCTCGTGTTCCTAATATTAAAGAAGATGCCGCCGCATCTCTCCCTGCTAAGTGCAACATCCAAGTTAATTTCCCTATTTCCAAGAACACCAACTGCCAAGAGTAAGTCAATCATTTTTTCTCTTTTATTAAATATATAAAGTCTCTATTCTATGATCAAAACTCTATATAACATTGTTTTTGTCCTTTTTTTTGGTATGTGCAGCATCCACTAAGATGGAAGGAATTAAGTAATTATCAAGAGTTGAAAGATATAATAACTATAATTAAATAAAGTATCAAGGAAGCCAATGGGTGTTGCCATATATATCTCCTATATTTTCCTAAGTTATAATGTTGTTCTTTTCGAATAATTACATTTCATGTTGTATTTTATGAGAGAATATATATGCAATGTGTATTGGAGCTTAATATTAATATATTATTATTATTATTATTATTATTATTATTATATTACATTACTATATCAAATTACATTTTCTTAGCTCGAAGAGTACTTTTACATTTGGCACTTATTTATTAAAAAAAAAAGCAGCACAAAGATGAAACATTAACTATAGAAAAGGTGGGAGCCCCTAACGCCCGAGGCCCTTCTCTGTTCGATCTTATGGGCCTCTTATGGACATTCCAGCTCTAATGTGAAGGCCTCTTTTGCCCATCAAAGAAAAATGGTAAACTTTTTTAACTCTAGCTATCAACAATGGCAATTTTTCTCATATATAGTAGCTACTTAATAATCACTTGGCTGAAAAAGGTATGAATAAAATCTTCTTTATGTCTATAAATAAAACAAAATCCTTAACTGGTCCAAAAGGAAGGAGGAGTCAAAATTGAGAATTGTGTCCGTCCTAATTTCGGTGTCATAGTCAAGATATATATAGTGTCAATGATCATGATTCATTCAAAAATGGAGTTGGAGTGAGTGAATGTGGCATGAAACTAGTACTCTATTAGCTCTTGTGACGGACCTGACCTCCTAATGTGGAATTGGGGTCCCTAGTAGTAGTGGGCCTCATCTGATTGAGCTGCGGTGCGTCTCTTTCGCATAAAATCTCACCCACAAAAACAGATACAATTGGGGTTGGCTTGCCTTCCTCACTACCCAATTGCCCTAATCCTATCACCTTTCTTTCTCTCTCTCTCTCTCTCTCTCTAAGCATATTTATGCCAGCCAGATTTCATCTTCCACACCAACTTTCCTGTTGCACCAACATTATGGTTCGAAACTAAACAAAATTTGTCACTTTTCCATGTTGCTTGATTGATCAATTTGATATATATTGCTGTATATATAAGTTGGGAAGCATATATTTGTTGTTTGTATTGGATCTTTGGGATAAAAATCCTCTCCCCTCATGTTTTGTGCCTCATTGTGCCCCATCCACCAAATAATGACACGTGTCCTTTTTCAGTTTCTAATGTTATTCCTCGTTTGCCTAGTTAAATTAAATTTTATATTTTCATTCTAAAACTCTATGGGGAATGTATTAAAATTTAGAATTAACCCTTATATATAGTTATTTTTGTTAATTTGTGGCATAATTTGATGGATGGGGCACAAAAAATAGGGGGAGAGGACGGATCATTGTCGTCCACCTTGTTAATTTCTTTTTTATTTTCCATCAATCTTAATTTTTGTAATAATTACATTTGATGAAATCAAATCTTATCTATAAACAAACTTGAAACGAAATTTTATGCTGTCTAATAGTGAAACATATAAAGTGCAACATGATAAGTTTTCTTGTCTAAATATAGAGTTTTTCCCCCTTTTTTGTTTTTGTTGGCTAATGAGTGATTAACCATTTAACCTTAAATTATTGCAAGTTCCTCGGGATTCAATAAAAATCTAGGTATATAGGAACAAATCGCTTTAACTAAATTTGTCCATTAAAACTTTGAGCTTATATATATATCCCTTTTAATTACTCAAATAAAAGAAATAAACCATAGAAATTACACATATATGCTGGTGGAAGTTAACTTATATAAGCAGGAAAGACAAAAGGTCTTATAAGGTCGGTATGAGAGACAAAACAAAGCTATGAGATGCGAGTCTTTCTCTCTGCTTTTGAACTAGATTCTCTTTTTTTGCACTCAAAAATGTTTCTCCTTTGTTATAATTATGAACTGTCCAACATTAGCGTCCTCGTTCGTTCATTTTTATTTTCCGTCTTTCACATCATAAAATCTTACAATATCTTTATTATGTCCTTTCGGGTTGCGCTGCATCCCAAATTTTTTACCTACCATTCCAATTTCCATATTCATCTCTTTTCATGACACTATACAAATCATGAATTATTACCCCAAAAAGGTACATATGTATACTATATATTTTTGACCTTATTAGTTATTTTACATATAATTTTAGTATAGTACTTAACCAGTTTGGAAAAGAGCCATTTCTTCATTCAAATGTTTTCGGGAAAGTTTGTGAATGAATATTCTTTCTTTTTTTTTGTTCAATATTGAATGAATATTCTAATTTCTATCTATTGCATTATGAATGTTGATCTTTTGGTAGGGAAATGAGCGGAGTGTACCCTTCGGAATTGTTTATTTTCTACTACATATTAGCCAGTGGAGAGAATTAATTAAGGTCTAAGCCTCTAAGGAGGGGGAAAAAGGAAAACCAAAGTGATATGGAGGACTTGGGTAGATGATCAGAAAGGTGGGCGCTTTCTACATTTGATTATAAATCATTGTCTGGTAAGAGGGTCCCTAAAATATCAGCATCATGTTCGATTATATGCCAACTTTTTATTCTAAAAAGGAATTGAAACAAAGTTATTAATTAATATTATATACTATATATATCAACATAATGCATTAACAAATTTATATTATTCTCTTGGACTTGAATAAGATCTTACAAACTTTATTTTAATAATTAACTTGGAAAAAACAGGGAGCTTAATTTCTAGATTAATCCAAAGGAAAAAAAAAGAAAGGGAATCATGCATGCATGTGGCCATATATCATCATTATGATTGCAATTTTTTGCATGCATAATGGATTTAAGCAAAAGCAAATATATATTCGCCGCAGGTATAATGTATACATAATGGCGCATATATATATAGCCCTTTTGCAGAGATATTGTATGGGGTAATGATGAATAGGCAAATCCATAAATATATTTGGTCGGGAGAGGATAAGTATAATATTGCATATTCCCTTCCAATTCCTCTTTCACGATAAGAAGAATTAGTATAATCCACCATGAATATTCTGCAATTCAGATAAAAGGTAAGATAGTGGGGATATATATATATGTAAAAGAGAGACTACATGCAGCCCGCAGCCCGCAGCCCTTTTGGAAAGTTATGATTGGGGTTTAAGGTTCTTCCCCTTATATATTCTCTGTTTTTCCTGATAATTGAAGCAAATGCTTAATGTCTCAAAATGTCTCAAAGACTCAAAGTAGTAGTAGTTTTTGAAAGCTGCTTTTCACCCTTCACTTTGCTTTTACTCTTGTTATGTGTGAAATATATATCCAAATTTAAACATTGTTTTCGAGGGTTTTGATCATTGCCATGAATGAAAGCAGTCAACAACACAAGTAGTTGTTCTTCTTAAGTTTGGTCCCCAAGGGCCCAATTAGGTCTCTAACATCATGGAGGACTTAAAGGACAGAAAGCGAAACCCGAAATAGACTAATTAATTAATTTAAACAAGTTCATTTTTAAATGATTTCCTTCTTTTGGAGAAGTGGGAACCTGCTAATAAGTAATAACCCTTGATATATATGTTGAAAGCAAAAGACATGCATAAAATACAAATTGTGTTTTAACCAAGGAAAATTTTTAAAGGAATACTAGCTTTCTATAAAGATTTGTCTTTAAGCATCGTCCTATTAAGATATACCCATGAGTCTTCATCATCTGCTACTTGTTACAGCTGTTTTTTTCATAAAATATCTGGAAAATCTCGAGTTACTAGTTCAGTCTTTTTCTGCTAAAATTTTAGAGCATATATGAAAAAGTACTGAAACAGGACGTTCATCATTAACAAAGAAAATCATCTTTACACATAAGAAAGAGGGAAAGGAAGAGATTTTGAGGTCCTACTCCTACCTATAGCAAATACCAAAACCCCCATTCTAATTAAAGCCTATATTAACCATATATAGCTGCTGAATTAATTAATAACGAAAACCCAAAAGACTAATAATTAAAATAGTAGCAAATTACAGACAAGCTAAATAAAGACAAACTAATAACTATAAACCCCTCCAAACCCCAATAAGAACACTTTTTATTTCTCCCTAGTTTTTTTTTATTGCATCTTCGTACAAAAATTAATCCCTTCCCTATCTCCCCCCTTTCTAAACAAAACATAATAATCTATAGTAATCTGATATATCATATGCATGTACCCTTTTCTTCAATATGGTATTTAGGTCACATGATTGAGCAGCCACTTTCATCATCATCATAATAATCATCATGATCTTCGTTGAATTTATCGATAGGATCAGACGGTGGAGGTGGTGGTCCGTATGCATTAGCATACATGGCAGGCGCATAATAGGAAGAGCTCGAGCTAGGAAAATTGGTGTTGTAACTTACTCCAAATAATGGAGGACCATATTGATCGTACATAGGAGCATATGGATACAAAGGATGATTTGGAATTTGAAGGCTGAGATTCATGGATGCCGTAGGTGGGGCCTGATCTTGGAGATCCGCCAGAGCAGCAGGGTCTGCGGCCGGTGGTGGTGCATCTCCGCTGGGACCAGCCTTGGCTTTTTGCCCTTTCTTTTTCTTCTTTTTACCTCCATTACCATTTCCACCACCACTTTCGGCACTGGATGCAGCTGGTAATTCCTCGCTTTCACCTCCCTGTTGGTCCCCTGCTTCATCCCCTGCAGCACCGCCATTTTTGGCGGCATTATCGGGCTTTTCCGCCGGATTCTTCTTAGAGTCATGGTCACCTGAAGCTTCTTGACCGTCTTTTACTTTGTCATTGTTCTTTTGCTTTCCGGATTTGTTTTTCTCTTTCTTTTCAGGCTTAGTTTCCGGCCAAAGCTCAACGTATTTCCCTGACTTTGTCAACTTCTTGAGAAGAGTTTCTGCATCCACGCTTCCAGTAACCGTCACCTTGTGCTGTTGAGAATCTATGGTCGTTTCATAAACACCTTTAACAAATAAAAAAAAAAAAAAAAAAACGTGAAAAGGCAGAAGAGAGAGTTTGTATTTGCAATTTGTACTAGTTATTAAATATGGAAACAGAGGAAATAAGCAATATATGTAAATACTACCATCAATGCTTTGAAGAACTTTCTTTACTTTCTTCTTGCAACCTTCGCAATGGATGAAGACTTTTAAGACCCATGTCTATAAAACAGTTGAGACAGATATGGTCAAACTGATCTTTATTTAGAATCCATTAATATACAAATAAAGCAATGTTGGTGTACCAGAAACAAGTCAAGGAAAGAAAGTTTTTGTCATAGAAATATTGCTTTACCTGGTATTTGAGAGCTCCAGCTCCAGCTGCAGCATCTTTATCAGATGCTTTAGTTGCCATTTCAGAGAGAAAGAAAAGAGAGAGGGAAGGGAAGTATTATAGAGAGTCTTAGATAATAGAATGAGAAAGATATATAGCTAGAGAGTTAAAAGGAGTAATAGAAAAGTAATATAGTGAGCATTTAGTTTTGGTGTGGATGCCACATCACCTTCTAGCTATCTCTTATATATAGTCATGTACTACTATACCATAACCAAAAAAAAAAAAAAACTATTGATAAAAAGCTCACCCAAATCGATTGAGCATCCACTTCACACTCCACTTTAGGTATATTATGAGCTAAACTATCGGCTTCTCTTTTAACAAAACTAAAAGAAATGGAATCAAAAAGACTTAATGTCATGAACCAATTATATGCCCCGGACCAAAAGACTGATCATCCCCTCTCCTGAGCTCCATACTATATACTATATAACAAGTATTATTGCATGCATATGACTTTATAAGCTTAAATACATCACCTACTTATAAATCAACAGCATTCCGTTTTCTTAGGAAAATGTTCTCTTTTTTGTTGGTAAAAGGTTTAAAAAGAAGGCCGTAGAATTCAATTCTCTGGCAAACAGCAAAGTACTCCTTGTTAGGATTACCTTTTATTACTTCACTTTCGTCTTGGGATAGTTACACTTTTTTACCTACAGTACCTATATGGTAAATTATACAATACACCGTCAGTGGAGTTTAGCAGACTACACAAGCGGATCATGAAGGGTGACATGTGTCTCTTAGGGACTAGATTGAAGTATTTAAAATTTAAATAATTCAAAAAATGGACATGTGTCAACTCCACAACCCGCTTGTAGAGTCCAAAATTTACACCGCCGGTGTATCATATAATCACCCTACTTATATATACCGGGAAAACAAGCAAAAGTTTGGAACTTTGGTTACATTGAGTGAAAATTAAACGTATAATAATTATATAGATTATAGAATTCGTTTTCTTTCCAAAAAGGCAGGGACAAGACATAATCCTCATCTCGTTTAACTTACCCTTTCCAAAAGCAATACATTGATTCAACTTTTTTATCGACTTTTTACCGAAGTGACAATGTATATTATTGAAGAAACACCTAGATCCGGCCCCCCCTTCCCCCTCATTTTCGTGTATGCATTTGAACCCAATTTATAGTCTTCGAACTAACCATTTTAAATTATCATAAATTCAATTAAAACCACCCATCCATCACATTCAATACTCTAATTTAATGTTTATTCTGAATCATCATTTTTTTTTCTTCATGGCACTTCACCATCTCTTCCCCTATGCCTATATGACATGATTTATTGATTTGTAATTTTGTATACTCAATAATAAGTACTATACCATCTCTTCAAGATTGAAGAAGTGGGCTGTGTGGGTATAATAAATGAACTTTTGTCTGGGTTAACTAATGATTACCCAATTCGATAAAATCACTTGTTAAGTCATTTTAGTCTCAAGTAGCACCAAATTTATAACTTGCAAAGAAAACGACCCATATATAACTCTTGTCTGTCATGACTCGTGAGGGGCAGGTTGTAACTTGGAAGGAGCATTATGATTTTGCCATCTTCCTTCCAACAAGTAATTTATATTGTTCAACAAATCAGTTAGATACTTTTACTCCTAATAATGGCACAAACTTCACAGACCATAAAAACAAAGGTAAGTATTCCCTCCCTTCCCCTGTTTCCTTTCTTTTCTGATATTTAAAATTTCCTTCCCTCTTTAATCTTATCAAACAGTGTGAGGCTGTCATGCAAACTTTCAAGTTTCAAGTTCTCAAAAGCAAAACCCAGAGCATGAATGTGAAGATAATCTCTTAATTCGTTTATGCTTTCAAAACATCCAAGCTTGCCAGCTTTGAACTAATCCAGAGCGAGCAGCTTTTCAAATGAAATGGGCAGCTTGAATTTAACTGGTTAGTGGCTATGCTTTTCTAGTTTCTACAATGCAGCATCTCGACATGTAAATGGAAACAACAAAGCAATTATCATTAAGCAATTGCCACTTGGGCAATGGGTATAATTATTTTTCCAAAAATGAGGGCAACATACTTTCATAAACTTTCTACAACAGCACGCAATAACCTAATAAATGCTTATCCCCAACTTTGTTTAAGCCAATGGATTTGCCAGGCTTTTATGAGTAGTGTGACTCCTGACAACACTTGGCACTCACAATAGTTCTGCTTTTATGTGTCCTTTGCACATAACTGGTGCAAAAGGAAAATGTTTATTATCATTGAAAGTCTCAGTCATCCAAATCTGAAAAGAAGAAATCAATAATTTGTACCCAACAGAATAAAAAATCAAGACATAAAAACAATCTAATGGCAACAATAATCCTAATGTGGTACACAACTTCACTGAAGGGGACTTATCTCAGCCTCAGGAGTGGACCACTCATCAATGACAAGTAAAACTGAAAAAAAGATCACATATTGCTAAAGTATCACTCAGCTCATCAGAGGAAATCTCTTCACCTTGTAAGGCTGAATTAACAAATAAATGAGTATCTACTTTCATGGTCCTAAAGTAGTAAAAGGAAAGACTAACCAAATATACCAACAAAAACCTTATCCATCTTTCCAGAGTTTGAAAATCATTAGAACCAAGTTCAAGTCAGAAGCCCTTAGTTTCAGTAACAATATTTTAAGATGCAATATCTAAAAGTTTAAGTAAATGTTTTTTCATTCACAGCAATTCAAACAGAAACTCAAATGTAGTAGCTTTTATAAAAAATCATTCTGTCACATAGAAAGCCACTTCAACATCAGGGCAAGTAATCAAAGAAAAACAAACTACAATCTACAATTTTGAGTAAAAGGTGCAATACTGAATTCTTATATATAAAATTTCCATTCATCTTATTTGCTGTCATGTGAAACTACAACAATATTCCTTTTATCATGAATAGAAAAGGGATGTAGTCATATAACCAGTCTAAAGTCACATTTTCTTGGTGATTATAAGTACTTACTATAAACTACTGAAAACTTTCCTACCTGCAAGAACACCTATTACAACACCAAGAAGAGCTGACAAGGCACCATTCCTTGAAAGCCAGAATTCAGTCCATGTCAAGGGCCTTTTGACCTCTAACAATACCTCCCCAAACCTTTCCTGCAAGTCTTGAAGTGATCCAGCGTTATCTATCACTATGTCTGCTCGGCTCTTCTTCAAATCTAGAGACATCTGAGCATTTATCCTATTTCTGGCATCCTCCTCTGTCGAATTGTCTCTTTCCATGAGTCGTCGAAGCTGTGTTTCAGGATCTACCCAAACAACAACAATGGGTTTTGTCCACTTATCCATCTTGGCCTCAAACAATAATGGAATGTCAAGAACGATTACCTTATGACCTTTTATCCAAAGCTTCAGAATTTCTAGAAAGATGCCAGAAGATATATAGGGAGCCAATAACCTAGAAGAGAACTTTAATCATATTTTGAAGTCAATGCAATATGCATTCTTGTGACAAGTTAATGATGATGATATGTAATCAAGACTATGTGCAGATTACCTCCAGGCATTAAAAAAATTACATTCCCAACATTAGCCTGGGTAAAGTGAAACATCTAAAGTGATAAAATTTGACCTGTATGACTTAAGGACCAGAAGGCAACATAAGTTCTAACTGCCTCGTTAAAAGCAATGTCATAGGAGATCATGACATCAATTATCTATACAGTGAGTGCCATGGAGACTAGCAGAGAAAATTTGACATTCCAAACTACAAAGTCAATCAGTTTTGCATTTTGATGGTAAATACCCAATCTCCAAGAGTATGGAAAAGATGTTTTCTAAGCTATTCTCAATAATAAGCTGAATTAGCAGTAATTGAGAAAAAGGTAGAAATTTTACCGATTAAGGAGTTGACGTTTAGAGGCATCAGAGAAGACGATTCGGCCCAATTGCAGGCGATCGACTTGTCCATCATCTTGTAAGATCTCCGGCCCAAATGCGGCCACCACCTTTTTGTACCCACCGGTTCCCTTCTTCAACACGTCCTGCAATCAGTACTTGTTAAAATGTGATTCTTATATTCATCAAACAGGTGGTACGCAATGAGAAAAAGAACGCAATTAATGGAAGCGAGCGTACGCGAGCGATAACATCAGCGTCGACAACGGGAATCTGATTGTACTTGAACATGGAAGAGACTGTGCTCTTCCCGGACGCAATCCCTCCCGTTAGCCCAACTATCCTCATTTTCACCCACGCTGAATTTACAACCCCATCCGACAAAAGAACATTCGTGAATCCGGCATTAAGACAGTAAAAACAAAATGTTCTGGGAATGAGAGCTATATCGGTTTCAGATCAGGTTCAGCTCAGTTCACAAGCAAGCCAACAAGTAATAACGATTATAAAAACCAGAGTAGGAACTTGAATATAGAAAGAAGAAGAAGAAATTGAAGAGATTTACACACCTGGGCTAGAAAGCGGTAAATAAATCAGTCGGTTTTCTCGATACGATGCGATAAAAGATGTTTTCGGTGAATCGATGCGAAAGATCCTGACGCTGCTTCAACTTAAAGTTAAAACTCTTCCACCATTTTTATTCACCACTCTGCTTCGGTCTTCCAAGTCTCCTGTTTTCTTCTTCGCTTGCTCCCTTTTCTGTTTTGACGTTTATTAATTTAAAGCTAGTTGTAATTGATCGTAGCGCATCTAGTGTAGTGGTATCATAGTACCCTCCCACGGTACTGACCGGGGTTCGATTCCCCGGATGCGCATGTTCTTTATTTTTCCACTTTTTTGTATATTTTATTTTCCCAGCCGTTTGGTTGCTGGGAAAACAAGAATCTGGTTGGAGCTAATTCGACGCACAGAGATGAGAATTGGTATTTTTCCTCATTTCTCAGTCACGAAAGCAAGATCATTTCAGTCGCCGCAGCACAACATCACTCATGACATTTTGTTGGAACAGAATCCTACAGTTGATAAAAACCTGCACTTGTTCTTCTCACATGCACCAAATCCAAGCCCAACTCATTCTCCAAAACCTCATCAAAAACATCACCATAGCTCACCATTTCATCAATTCCTGCAGCTCTTTGGGCCTTATAAACAATGCCTACACCCTTCTCTCCCTCTCAAAGCCACCTGCGCACGTTCTCATTTATAATGCCCTCATTAGAGCCTTCTCCCACGCCAAAACCCCACACCTCCCTTTCTCTATATATACCCAGATGCAAAATGCCTCTGTTTCGCCCAACAACTACACCTTTCCTTTCCTTCTCAAGTCCTTAGCGGACTTCCGTCACCTCCAAAAGGGCCAAATGGTTCATACCCATGTCATTCTCTTGATATTTATGTACAAAATTCCCTGATGAGCCTCTATGCAGCCTCTGGCGAAATGGGTTTGTGTCGCCAAGTGTTCGATGAAATACCTGAGAAAGATGTCGTTTCGTGGACTGTTTTGATTACAGGGTATAAACATGTTAAGAAATATAATCATGCCTTGGTTGCCTTTGAGCAAATGCAGTATGCAGGGGTGTTTCCTAATAGAGTAACTATGGTGAATGCATTGGATGCTTGTGCTAGTGTCGGTGCTATTGAAATGGGATTTTGGATTCATAATTTTATAAGGAGAGAAGGTTGGGAGTTGGATTTGATTTTAGGAACTACTTTGATTGATATGTATGGAAAATGTGGGAGGATTGAAGAAGGGTTGGGAGTTTTCTACAGCATGAAAGAAAAAAATAATTATACATGGAATGCAGTTATAAATGGTCTAGCTTTAGCTAACAAAGGGGAGCAGGCCGTTTGGTGGTTTAATAGGATGCAACAAGAAGGGTTTAAGGTTGATGATGTAACTTTAGTTGGGGTGCTTTTGGCTTGTAGTTATTCAGGTATGGTTGATACAGGTACAAAAATATTCAGCTTCTTACTTGAAGGGCGGTATGGATTTTTGCCTAGTCTAAAACATTATGCATGTATAATTGATCTCTTGGCAAAAGCGGGACTTCTGAATGATGCTTTCAGATATATCCAGATAATGCCTTTTGAGCCTACAAGTGCCATATGGGGATCATTGTTGGCAGGATCTAGAAGTCATGGAAATTTGGAATGGAGTGAGTTTGCTGCCAAGAAACTTGTGGAGTTGGAGCCGGCTAATGATGCTCACTATGTTGTGTTGTTGAATTTGTATGCATATATGGGAAGATGGGATGATGCAGAGAAAGTAAGAGCATTGATGAGAGAAAGGGGATTAAGGAAGGAAGTTGGTTATAGCTTTGTGGAATTGGAACCGCAGCAACAGGCTTATGAACAATTAGCATAGGCTAATAGCAAAGCCGTTATCTTGCATGTATTGTGAAGGAGGGCAAATCCCTATTCTGTTCAATTTTTAGTTTTTGACACTTATATGGCAATGAAAAATGGTATTTGCAGCTGCTTTTACTATTTGCTGTTTGGAGAAAAGCAGTCAAGCATTGTGATTAGTGGTGTATGTCATGTAACTATCATAAAAATGAGGCATTGTGTTCACACTTATTTACAATTAATTATGTGAAAATTTCAGATTTATGAGGTAGTATTGTCCGCTTAGAATCTATTCAACTTGCAATTTGTCTTATCATTATAATCTTTGAAATTTGAATACAGACTCAATACCTTCCAACTTGAAGGCAAAAAAAGGCACCTACAAAAGAAGAGGCACCAGAAGCATAAATCTCCATATTGAAGTTTGAAGACTTTTTTTTTCTTCCTCCTCGCATAGACACAACATATTGAGACCAAACTGCAGAAGATTAAACCCGGTTTTATTCATTGAATGCTTAAAATATTAGCATTGCCTTGCCGCCTGGTGGTATTTAAAGTTTTAGTAAAGCAAGAACCTTTGACCAAGATGGCCTTGTGGTAATGTCAGCTGCCCAAGCGCAAACATGGGGGCGTGAATCAATCAGCTTCTTAGCCGAAGTCCTCAAAAGAGATTGAAGGTTGGGGACATGATGCAAATCTGCCGAGGTGAAGCAATCACTTGCCAAGTACTTGGACTGAGACAATCGAGCCTCATAGACATCTAGAACTTTGGCAAGCTTCCCTTGGTTTTCTTCGACAACTGCAGGGTCCGTAGTGAAGCCTAAAAATGGCTTGATAACAAACTCCCAGGCCAACTTTGAAGATGCAGGGTCGAACTGGTGGGCTTCTGCCTCTATCCACACTGATAAAATTCCCATACTCTTATTCAAGCCTTGCAATAGCAGTTGAGTCCCCTTATCTGAGTACTCATGGGCGATGTATCGAGTGATTGCCCTTGATTCTGCAATTCAAAGTCAGCAACACTAGTATTAGTAAAACTAGTATTTTCATGCCTTGCTAATGATTTAATTGAAAGGGTATATATTGCTCATAAAACTTTTACCAAAGAGCTTAAGGTCTTCGTCTTGGAAAGCTGGAACTTGACCAAATGGCTGCATCAACCAGGTGAGAAACAAAATTAGAATTGATTCACAGTTTTCTCTTAAACGGGGGTTTGATGAAAAAGTATTAAGATTTCTTCTTTTGACAAAAACAAGAGCTAGTCCTCTGTTTTATGGCGTACATGAATAATTTAAGCTATAAAACAAAAGGGAAGAAGGTGTTATTCATTTTGGCATTTCATATTTGTTTTATTATAATCTTGCAATCAATTATTCAACGTGCAGTTTGTTTTATTATAATCTTAAAATTATTATTCAATCGTGAAGTAAAGTTAGGTAAAAGTACCTGGGAGGTCCCTGTATTATACGAAATGTTGATTTTGGTCCCTGTATTTTTTTTTCTACAAATTCGTCCCTCTACTATCATAACCTATCACCTGAGATCCCTCACGTTAGTGTGCCGTGACAGACCCGTCAAATATGCTGACGTGGCACTAACACCGTCTTTTTTGCTGACGTGGCAGGTGACACGTGGAATAAAAATTAAATATTTTTTAATATATTTTATTTTATTAAAATTTATTTTGGTAAAAGTACCCGGGAGGTCCCTGTACTATACGAAATGTTGATTTTG
>AWUE01018190.1:0-40629 GCA_001974825.2 Corchorus olitorius
GGGGGTTTGATGAAAAAGTATTAAGATTTCTTCTTTTGACAAAAACAAGAGCTAGTCCTCTGTTTTATGGCGTACATGAATAATTTAAGCTATAAAACAAAAGGGAAGAAGGTGTTATTCATTTTGGCATTTCATATTTGTTTTATTATAATCTTGCAATCAATTATTCAACGTGCAGTTTGTTTTATTATAATCTTAAAATTATTATTCAATCGTGAAGTAAAGTTATTATCTAGTCTAGGATTTCGGAATATGCTTTCAAACCAAAAAAAAAAAAAAAATGAAGGAAAATGCCACTTAGTAAAGGTGGAAGAGGTTTCAGTTTCATACACAAATATTAAAATGGAGTCGTACACTAATTTTTAGAAATCCCATCCCAAATCCCAACCTTTGCCTTTCTCCTAATCCGCCTAATTGCTTCACCGACAAATTGTTGAGTTCCACGAGCTCAAACTGTCAAACGATACATGATGATGCTGTAAATTAGGGACATATGCATTGCTTTATCTTTATGTGGCGAAACAGGGTCGTTTCACCATTTGAAAAGGATCTTTTCTATCTTGTACTGTTCTGTTCTGATGATCTTATTATTATTGCAAACAAATTGTTCAACTTCCTTTCATTTCTGCCCCTTATCAGAGAGGATGTCAGTTTTCCTTGGCTAAAGTCTCTGCAGAGTGATTTTATGACTTCAATTAACTCTGCTTATCGGATAAAGCGTCTCTGAATCAATGCTAATTAGCTAACACCATTGAACTTTGGGTAATAGGACAATTAATGGAGGAATGAACAGTTCAATTCATGTATTCATTCACCTAAGGAATATGTAAGAGAATAATTAAAGAACTCAATTATTCAAAAGGCCGTAGCAAATTGTAGTAATTATATTATAACACATGGAAATGGAAATACAAACTCAACACCCTTCAACAGTTCAACTTGAAGATTGAAGGCAAAATGCACCTACAAAAGAGCATAAATCTCCAAATTGAAGTTTGAAGACAAATCTTTTTTTGCCTCGCATAGACAGAACAGAACACAGTAATTAAAACCAAACTGCAGAAGATTATTAAACCGAGTTTTATTCATTAGTGAATGCTAACATTAATTAGCATTGCCCTGCCGGCTGCCGCCTGGTAGTACTGTTTACTGTTTTTGGAGAGCGAGGACCTTTGCCCAAGATGGCCTGGAGGTGAGGTCAGCGACCCAAGCGCAAACATGGGGGCGTTCATCAATCAGCTTCTTCACTGGACTGGCCAACAGACACTGAAGGTTTGGGATGTGATGCAAATCTACCAAGGTAAAGCAGTCACTTGCCAAATATTTTGACTTACTCAATCGTGCCTCGTACACATCTAGAACCTTGGCAAGTTTTGCTTGGTTTTCCTCCACAACTGCAGCGTCCGTAGTCATGCCAAAAAATGACTTGAAAACAAGCTCCCAGGCCAGCTTTGAAGACGCACCGTCGAACTGCTGGGCTTCTACCTCCAACCACACTGAGAAGACCGCCGTACTCTTGTTGGAGCCTTGCAATAGCAGCTGGGTCCCCTTATCTGAGTACTCCTGGGCGATGAATCGTGTGATTGCCCTTGATTCTGCAATTCAAACTTACCCAAATTAGCAACACACTAATTTTTACAATTTTCATGCCTTAGCTAATAATTTAAAGGATAAAACTTTACCAAAAAGCTTAAGGTCTTCGTCTTGGTAAGCTGGAACTTGACCGAATGGCTGCATCAACCGGGTGAAAAAGCAAATTAGAATTGATTTACATTAATCTCATAAACAAACAAGTTCAAGGGTTATTAGTCCTCTGTTTTGTGGGGGTACATAAATTAGGTAAGTGTTTTGGGCAGAAAAAGTGGTAATCGTCTGAATAATTACAAGTATTTTGAAGCTAAAACAGAAGGGGATCATATTAACTTACATTGAGGGCAAGGAAGTTTTCAGATTTATGTTCACCCTCTCTCATGTTAACATTAACAAACTCAAACTCAACATCTTTCTCGTAGAGGCAAGCAAGAACCCTCTGGGTAGCAGTTGACAAAGGGCTTCCATGTACTTTGGGGATTGCCATAGTTGTCCGGCGACCGTAACTTGTTCAACAACTGAGAAATACTAAATAATCTACTTTTGTGGGTTTAGATGTGGAAAAGTGGAGACTTGATGCATAAGTATATATAACGAGGAATACCAGACCTTTCCAATATTCTAGAATGCTCTATAGCATTTAGTATTAATAAATAAATTATAAATTATAGTAAATTATATAGTTTGGTTTGATAAAAATTACAGACGTAAAATTTTCCTTATTCAAAGTTCAGCCGTTTACTATCTTCCCCAAGCCCCACCACCATATATAGCAAATTCCCGAAAATATCCCCGATTTGAGTGATGCTAACGTATGTTCTTATGTCAGAAATCCCTTATTCCCAGTGCTAATAAAGGGCAAAAAATTGAGATCAACCGAAAGTCCCACGAAATATCTCCCCACTTTTCTAAAACGTGCCGAAAATATTATTTTATTGACTTGAGGTGGTTTATAGTTTTCAATGCCAAGTAGTTGCAACTTACAACGTTGAATTTTACATTACAACCACTCTCAAGGGTCTCGTTTATTATGGATTAATTAGACTTATAAATTTGTAGTTATTCTTGTTCAACCAAACCCGATAATTTAATTACTATAAGATAAGAATAGAATAATCTCCCAAAATGCAAATATTGGAGACAGGATAATAATCAAAAACCTAAAACATTTAATCATGTCTTGAATGACAGCTTGGATGATTCCATGAGCAATTCCTCTTTTCTTTCCCCACTTTGTGGGCCTTTGATGAAAGGGACAACCATGCTTTGACAAGAAGCACCAATTGAGTGCAAACAGCCATGATGTACTCCTATATAATTGGCTGATTAAATTAGTACGTACTTTTATCTCTTTTGGTGAATGATTAATTGATTATTATATTAGTTTATAATAATAATAATATGAGAATAATTATGATTATTATTATGATATATATCATCATAATAATCATAATTATTCTCATAACAAAAGATTTGTTTGCTAATTTTGTTTTGGTTATATTGGGCCAACAAATCTTGCCCACTCTTTTTCCTTCTATCGAATGAAGAAACAAAAACGTTTTGGAAAAAAACGGACACATTTTATTTAGACATAAAAAGGATTGCCCCAATTAGTGGTGGGCTACTGGGCTTGTGGGCGGTGGGCCTTCAAAATCATAGTTCGACTACCACACAACCTGCTTAACCGGTTAATCATTTACATAGGCTTTTTTCGGCTTAATGGCTCTTAAATTTGTAGAAAAGTGTCAGATAAGTTGTTAAATTTCTAAAATTGCTAATTGCATTTGCACATCTAAACTTGTAAAAAATTAACAATTTAACCCCTTCTGACATAAATTGATATGGCTCCGTTAAAAATTGTATGAAAGTTGGATAGAATTTATCGGATCCGTACTAATTTTCATAAAAGGATTAATTTATCATTTTCTTTTACAAACTTAGGTGTGCAATTGACAATTTTAAAAGTTCAAGAGTTAATTTATCTTTTTTATAGGTTAAGGGGCCATATTATCTTATAAGCCGGCCTTTTCCATTTCAAATTAAATCATTCATTCATTTTGGAAAAACATAACATTTGACAGAAGGATTTTAGCAAATAAAAACTCCATAGGTTAATCATTATGCTGTAAAACTATGTTACATGAATTGACAGCTGCAATAATTTTTGTCTATTCTTAAGAAATGACGAACATAAAGCTAGTTAAGTACCAATGTTTGGAATCATCGATGATTCCATCATGCATAAATTTCAAAATTCAATAATAAATTTCGTCAAGAAAGGTTTTTTTTTTTCTTTCTTTTTTGGTGGGAAGATATTCGACAAGAAAGGTACTACCTGAGCCATCGGATAAGATGAATAATTTACTAGATGCGGATACACGGGTGTTGCTTTCCCTCGTGCTTATTGTACTAGCTAGTTATCACTATGCTTGTTTTTTTTTTTCTTTTTTTTTTTAACGCTTTACCCATCTATTTTTTTGGTGATTGGTTGAGAATAAGACTTTTCTTTTCCAAATTTCATTTCTCACCCAACGTCAAACCAGGAATCACTTTCTTGAAAGCAGGCCTAGAAGAAATATCTTCCCACCACGCCTTAACATGGGGACGTTCGTTTATCAGCTTTGAACTAGGAGTCTTCATCAAATAGTAAATGTAAGGAAGATGGTGCAAATCTGCCAAGCTATAAAAATCCCCAGCAAGGTATTTGCTGCTACTCAGCTTCTTCTCATACACATCAAGAACTTTGCCTAATTTCTCTGAATTCTCATCGACGATTGATTGATTTGGTGAGCCGCCTCGCATAGGTGCAATATAGAGTTGGTAGAAGATTGGAGAGATTGCAGGGCTAAATTGCTGGGATTCCACTTCCATCCATGTCTTCACCAATGCAGCTTCTTTGAGGTCTTGGGTTCTAAGCAGATCACAGCCGTTGCTTCCCTTGAATTTCTCAGCCACATATGATGACATTGCTCTTGATTCTGATACAAACGTCGAAATTTGATCCAACATATATATGTTTTGAAAAATCAGGGCAGTGAAAGATTAATTAAAATGGAAAAGCCTACCGAAAAGAGTTAGATCACCATCTTCTAAGGCTGGAATCTGACCAAAAGGCTGCATATATATATACAACATAACGAAATTTCAATCTAAGAGAAGCAAACAAATTAAATAATTTCATTTTGTATAGTTAAGAATTAATTAAGCATGAAGATTTTACATTCTTGGCGAGGAAAGTAGGCTGCTTATGTTCACCGTTGAAGAGATTGACAGGAACGAGCTCAAATTCGACACCGTTCTCATGGAGACAGGCCAGCACCCGGGCGGTGCATGTGGACATTGCAGCTCCATACAATTTGATCGTCATTTAAGACGAAAACAAAAGCAGCCGATTAAGATGGCCAAAAAGAGCAGATAGGGAGAGAGGAAAAAAAGAAAAAAACTATGGTTATTAAGATGTGAAAAAGAGGAACATGTAATAATTAATGATATGATTTGATTTCAGGATTTGATTCTAATTCTATATATAGATATGAAGGAGTAAACTAAACAGAGTATTTATGTGCTATAAGCATGGCGGTAGAATGTGTATTTGAAGATGACTAATTGAATTTTTGTAACACCAGAAAAATCTCCTCCATAGAAAGCCCAGTAATAGATCCTATTTGGACCTTGTAGGATCCATTAAGAGCCCAAGACATAACACAAAGATTTTGGTCTGTTTGGTCTGTCGGCCAAGCCCGAACTGGACTGATAAAATCCCAGTTTCCGAAGATCGGAATCACATGATTTTTTGGTATCCCATCCGGTATCTAGGGCTTTGTCCTGATTAATCCGGATTCGACCTGCGTCGCGCACTTGGTTATGGTGGGTGAATCTCCCAACATGATCGGAATCACATGATGGTGGGTGGCTATTTCTATTCAAACATTTAATTGAGTCAACCAATTCAGCAACTTGGCCATTTTCGGTTTGACAGTGAATTACTATTCAAAGTTTCCACAAAATTGGTGTCGGATATATAGAAAGACGAAGGAAGCATTTTAATCAATGTAAACATATATGGACAAGTCTAAAGACTAAGCTTTATTAGGCGCCTTTGATAGTAGTATATTTAAAGAAAGAAATGATTTATCTTATCTTCTTTCCAGACTGTAAAATCAATGGGAACGAAATGATATATATCAAAGTCAAGATAATGCTTCAACAGCTCTGTGAGAATCTTAAAAAGTATAGGTCGGTGATTTAATTTAGATGACCTGACAAGAGACCCCTTTTTACATTTTAATTTATGGCAGACGCCCATGCCGTTGGAAATTGAGAGTTTTAGTTGAAGTTTGACATAATGATCAATTTCGTGGTCCACTTTATCACCAAGTCATGAAAAATCAACAATGATTTTATACTAACTTTGGTGAATGTGGGTTCAAATATATGAATCCACAAGCAAAAATATATATAGAAAAAAATTAAGAAGCATATATCCCTCCGTCTCCATATATATGTCCATTTCTAGAAGGTTTATTTATCTTTAATTAGATGTTCATCCCAATCGATTAAGATCAGTTTTACTTATATAATCCTATTTAAGTCACTTAATTAACCACTTTCCAATCACCATATTTAAAGTATGAGGAAAAAGAATAGTATAAATGGAAAGAAGCTCTAAATTTATTAAAAAGTTAGCAAAATAACTATTTTTGTTAATGTTTGTAATATAGTTAAAAATCACATCTGAAAAATGGACAAGGGAGTAGTATAAATGAGACAACAAAGCATGGGATTTAAAGGCAGGGAAAGCTTGTGGCTAGACTTTTTGTCTAGACCTTTCTGGAGGAGTAGTGGAGGACAAGAACAACAGGTTTCCAAATGCCAAATGGGGTGTGGGACATTGGAACTCAGATAATTAACAGTCAAAAGACTGCACGTGCTTTCTTATGTTCATTCACAAATTTTCATATTTTAAAATCGTTTATACTATAAGTTTATGATTATATAGCATCATGATTTACGCCGAATCACCTCGATAAATTGAATCACAATCTCCAATATAGCACATTTAAGCAGTCAATTCAGTCAATGAAATCAGAATCTTCAGCACTTTGTCATTTACTTGTACTGCAATACTATTATATAGAAGGAGGCAGAGGAGAAAAGAACAAGCATCAAGCTTTCTCATATTATTAAAATTTTCATAATTAAAGTGAAAAAAAGAACCCCAACAATATCATAATCATGCAAGTTCCTTAAAATTCATAAAAAATGTGTACTAATTAATCCTTTTTCATTTTCATGATGATCAGATTAGTCCTTCTTTTCCTCGCCAAAATTCATGCCAGAAGCAACTTTGAGAAAAGCAGGCCTTGAAGAAATATCCTCCCACCAGGCCTTAACATGAGGACGATCATTTATCAGATTTGCACGAGGAGTCTTCATGAAATAGTAAGTGTAAGAAAGGTGGAACAAATCCGCCAAACTGTAGAAATCTCCAGCAAGGTACTTGGACCGGCTCAGCTTCTCTTCATAAATGTCAAGAACTTTGCCTAACTTTTCCAAGTTCTCATTGATAATGGCTTCGTCAGGGGTTTTGCCATGAAGAGGCGCCACGAAAAACTGGTAAACAATTGGAGAAATTGCAGGGTGGTATTGCTGGGATTCAACTTCCATCCACACTTTGACTTGGGCAGCCTCTTTCGGGTTTTGGTGCCTTATCAGATCGTAGCCAGTTTCCTTGAACTTTTCAGCCACATATGCTGAGATTGCTCTGGATTCTGATGCATGAATTTTCATACAAAAACTGATTAATGGGTTTTCTTAGTTTTGAAAATAAACATGTAAAAACGCATAGAAGAGATCTAGAAGGGAAAAAACATACCAAAAAGAGTTAAGTCACCGTCTTCTAGCACTGGAATCTGACCAAATGGCTGCATGGCAAAAATGTCACGAAATCAAAAACTAAAGCCAAATACATTAAAAAAAATGTAACATTAAGAAAAACAGGGTATTTATGTATTTACGTTCTTGGCAAGAAATGCAGGCTGCTTGTGTTCACCGGCGAAAAGGTTGACAGGGACAAGCTCAAAATCTGCTTCCTTTTCATGCAAACAGGTGAGAACACGAGCAGTGCATGTAGACATGGCAACTCCATGCAACTTGAGCGCCATTGTTATAACTTATACGAGAAAGAAGAACAGAGGGGAACAAGTTTAGAATAACAAGAAAGATTAAGCAAGAGAAGTTTGTGCAAGTTAAAAGGAGGGATGAGCAGCCTTTATATAATACTCGGACTGCAAATGTGAAACATCAAATTGACCCATCTTCATAAATAGTGGCCTAATCCTTTTGAATCAATAATAGGGTAGAAAAGAGCATTTGGGCCGGTGCTTTTTTTTTTTTCTTTTTATAATTATAGTAATAGACTTACCTTTTCTTATTTTTGTACAGAATAATTATTATATATTCAAAGAGTTACTTATAGCAGCAGCGCCTACTTTAGATTAGATTACATATAGTACGGGTTATAATGTTTATCATTATTATTTCTTGAAAAAAGAAATCCTTACTTTTTGTGGGATACACTCAATCATCTTGGTTTATTTAATCCCAATCTTCAAGATCTTGGTCAAATATCACTTAATTATTATTTGATCCCATTAAGATTTCTATAAAAATGATTGAGACCGCAATGCGTATACTGTCATTTGAAAAGTTAACAAGGAGATCAATTTATATTTAATCTCTTTATTATTCTTACTTTTTTCTTCAAAAAATATAAGATCTATAATTATATCTCCTTTATTTTCTGGCACATATGTGTTTGAGCATTGTGTGATTTAAACAAAAGTAGTGTTTTATACAGAAGATGTGTCATTGAAATTGAAACCGAGAAATGTAAATGTAAAATAATGTAAGTGAGTCCAAAATCAAAATGACAATCAAAAGGAATAAAACTCTGCTTTGCTTGCCCAGATTAAAAAGAATCCAATGATTTTGGTAAAGATGAGTAATTAAATGGTGTTTTGGGGAAATAAGATGATGTCAATCCTCACATGATCATAACTTGATTTAGATGAGGATGTGGGGAGCCAAAACTTAAAACTTCTAATTAGAGAATATAGTATATTTGATTAAGTTAATGACAAAATCAGGTACGATCTGGTTCTGGTCAAACCACAGTTTTCAGCGCTTGGTAGTATAAAATAATTGACAACTACAACAAGCATCACATTGATTCTTGAGAAGATTTGTTCTTATACATATTTGAAGATGACCCAGATTTCTAGGTAAACTACCATATCAAAGCTTCTACCCATATCCACCTATGATTTTGCTCTCAAACCCATTAATTTTGGGCTCAGACTACTCACTAGAACATAGCATTTCATTTCGTGGATAATCCATTATTATAGCATTGGATCACCTATTTAAGCCTTAGGATAATTGATTAAAAAAAAAAGATAAATTTCTTACCCATTAAAAAGAAAAAAAAAACGAAAATAAGAAGGCTGCAATGGGAGTAGAATATGAAACTACTAGTAAACAATAGACTTTTCAAGTATTTAAGAACTCAAACTGGTCCAAACAAAACGAAATTAAACTATTAACAGGTGAAATGTATTAAATTTTGTTGAGGGGTAACCAGTTACACTCTTTACAAATCTATACTTATATATACTTAATATTTACAAATTATTACAACATAAATTAGGTGAATTACGGGGAGGGGAAAGAGAAGAAATTGGATGCGTAGAAGATACAAAATAAGGGCAAGAACTAGAAAAATATATAAAATAAATAACTCTTCAGAAAGCTGCCTCTGGCTTCAGAAAGTTGTGATATTCAAGCTGAGTCATTTCCCCACCATTCACCGGGTCAAATTGGCACCGGTAGAAGCTGCATCCACAACCAATTGCACATTTTAGAAGTCTCAACAAAAACAAAACAGAACAAAAGAGTAGCAGCTAACGAACAATTTAGGAATTAAGTCAGATTATCACGTCAAGTGAACAAGAGCCAGGAAAGATGTGGAAAAGGTAAGGAATGGAATATTTGTACTAAATATCACAGGTTTTGGCCACACATCAAGACACAAGAGGAATCAATATCATCTTTGATGACACCCAGTAGCTTCAAGGAAATTTCCTAAGAATACACTCATGCAACTTTTTTCAAAGACTATACTCTGACAAGAGAAGACACTAGAAAGTGGTATCAACAACTACATCACAACTCGTTGAGTAATTAACAAGCATGCTTTCAATCCAAATATACTTCCAAAGCCACCCAAGATTTTAGTTCATTGATTTACCAACATATTTTAAACTCTAATATAAAGAACCATCGCAACAGTTGTATACAGATGGATGGTTGGAACTTGGGATTCCAAACTTTTCATCCCTATAGTAGTATTTGTTATCTCTTACCTTCCATCAATGCCAAGAATTACCACTGTATTCTTTTGGTGACCAAAAGCAACAATGTACTGAGAACCTTCAACCAGGCGGAACTGAGCCACTGACCATTCTGAGCTGAAGTACTTGGGTAATACTCCTGCAAGAAGAGGAAAATAGCTTGTTTAGTGGTAACATAGTTACTCTCCAAAAACCAGAAGAAAGTTGACTCAAATGCCTAATTTCTAACAGATAGTTTCAACACAATCTAGTTAGTTGTTACAATCTCATATTCCATTGAAGTGGTGATTTATGAAATGGCTGAAGTACTTTGATAACTCTTCTAATCGTCTCCATATGCCCCGACTTAGTAATAAATCCTCAGGTGCAAAGCATTCAACTGAAACTTGTACTTAGTTTCTCAGGTCATAGGTGGCAATATACACAAAGATAAGAAATAAGAAGATGCGAATATTACTTGCCATGGATGTTCTAAATCCATAATAGATTCTATTTTGTTGTACAAAGTGTAATATTCATTCACAAGAGAATCTGAAGCATTTGCATCATCTAATGCTAGGAAAGGGATATGATGAAATGATTATCAGGTCAACTTTCATAATAATCCAGTGCATGAAGACCAAATTGCACTGTTCAAGTATCCAATAACAGCAAAAGCAGCAGAGAAAGAACAACACACTTTACCTTTGATAAAAGAAAGGGAAGATTGAGGCGATGTAACAGGGTCTGATGTACTTCGTGACCTGTCAGGGCTTGGAGATCCACCATTAATCTTAAGACTGAAAACGTGGACAGTGCCCTTGTCACTTGAAACTGCTAACCACTGGGCGTTTGAAGAGAATGCCAAACTATAAATTTCAGCTCTATCCGCACCTCTTCTTACCTGCATTCATACATGAGAAAAAGTTTCAGAATGTCAGAGAGATTGACAGAATCTAGTTTAAAAGAGATATGATCATCCTTCGTTCTCAATGCTAGCGAGAACTGTACAACACACTCAGTCAAGAAACTATGGAAACCTTAAATTCATGGGATATATATACAGAAAATGTAAAAGAGTAAAGCCAAACACTCATAATGTGTCAATGATAGCATATCATGAAAGCCACAAGAAAGGCAGATGATCAAGGTCCAAGAAAATGAAAAGATCACAAAGTGTTAGCCTTTTCAAATCAAATAAAATCATAACGAAGTTAGAATATATATACAGCAAACATACTAAGACCTACATCGAGCATCAAATGACAAACATTCCAATAAAATTCTGGCAATTTATGTGTCTTTACTTTTAAGTTAAATTTAAAAGAAGAAAACTCTAAAAGAGCTTCAAAGTAACTCCACAATCATCAAAATTTACACTCAATTTACCTACTTCAATCACACAAACAACAAGAACAAGGAACAAAATAGCGTTGTTAACAGTATTGAATCATATACCTCTTGCAGCAAGCTACCATCAACAGTATTAAAGATGCGAACTAGAGTCCCTTTCGTGCTCGCAGTAGCAAGCAATTGCCCATCTTGTGTAAGTGCAAAGCACGCAATTCTGGAATCATGAGCCATAATAAACTTAGTCCTCTTCGAGGCATAATGCTCCACCCTAACTTGCCCCTTCTGCAATCCAGGACAAACCAAGACCAACGAACCAGCACCTTGAGACACCGCGCAAAGTCCCTTTGGATTCGCGATAGTCTCAATCTGATGCAGCAGCTTCAAATCCGCAAAATTATAAACGAAAATTTTCTGTTCCAAAACAACGATAATTCGATCCCTCCGAAGCCGAACTGACCTGACTTCAGAGCGGAAAGAAAGCTCTCCGATGCATCGGCTCTGGTGGTCGTCCCAGATCATAACTTTATTAGGCGGATATTGAGGGTCGGGTCCACCACCAACGAGAGCCAAAATATTACACCGAAAAAGCATCTCGACAACACCGATGCCGCCGCCACGATCGAAATCCCGGCGAAAGATCTCGCGGAAGGGGTCGCAATTGTAGATCCGGAAGCCATGGTCGATACCGGCAGCGAAGCAACCGTGGTCCTGATTGAAGGAGAGGTGGAGCAGAGAGGGTGGCGGCGTGGCCGAAGGAACTGCCTCGGGTGGGTTGGGAATTGGGGTGTGGAAACTAGGGTTAGAGCTGGGACTGGGGTCGGAATCGGAATCAGGGGAGAGATTATTGTGCTGGATTTGAGGGAGAGGTTCCTGGGAAGCTTGTTCGGACGGCGGAAGGAAATTAGGGTTTGGATTAGGGGTGGGATAAGCCGAGAGAGTAGCCATGGACATAGAGGGATCTAGAAGGATTCCAGGAGCCGACGATGTTGATGATGACGATGCAGGTTAAAAAAACACCATCACAAGGAAAAGAGAGGTGAGATAGACGGAGGAGAAAGAGGGATTGATTGTTTATGTTTTAAAGAAGCAAATTACGATGTTGTCCAACAGGGACAGGGAGAGAGGGAAGGGACAGTTGTGTCTTTTTGGGAATATTATGGTTTGTTTGGGAGAAACATAGTAGAAAATCGTTGTTAGTTTTGTGTTTATGTGCTGGAATTTGTTGAATCAAGCCACAAAGGATTCGTTAATTAGAGGACACGTAATGACAAAAACCGGAGAGAGTTTGCTAATGCTATGCTTCGTATCTACGCCAACTTCCTTGTTCTTGTTTGGGTTTGGGCTTTTAGCCTATTTTTTTAAGGAAGTGAAATGAGGAGTAGTATTCTATTACAACTAGAATTCAAATTCGATTTAGATTAGATTTGTTTACGATTCTTTTGGTCGTCATTGTTCAATAATTGATAATTAAGAGCATAATAATAATAAGATGGTAGAAACTAGAAAATGTAAATTTGATTTGTTACATATGATTTGGGGGTTTTTTTTTTTATGTAATAGTAGAATTTGGACTTCGTACTTAGATGAAGATTATTGCTTACAAAATTGGACTGTGGATGGATATGATAAACGCAGCATTGATGAAAAGAAAGTTAAGTCTAAGCGTAATAAATGAAGGAGGTGCAAGTGGGGCTCTAATGATAATAGCCGATTGGAGTGTTATTAATAATTTGATCAAACCATTTCTCCAAAAAAAAAAAAAGATCAAACCATGTAGAAAAAGGGGGAAAAATAAATGAAGATACAATAAATAAAATTGGAGGGACAAAAATAAAGAGTAGATTTCTTCAAATTTAAGAAGAAAAAAAAAAGAGACAAGAGTAGATTCTAAAACCAAATTTTTTCTACATAAGAACGTGAATGAAAATTAGCACATACTACGGCTTTGGTGTGTGACAATATCAAACGGTCTTCATTCAGCAGGGGAGGAGTTCGACAATCTGCACAACGATTCTTTTCTCTGTAAATATATCGAATCTCTGTAATGCAGTCTCCCTTAATGAGCTCCAAACAATCCCTTACAAGAGTGTAACAGGGATGAGAGCTAATCATTGTATTCCTAAGAAAGTGAACGACAACAGCCACATCCATCTCCACTACCAACAAGTATAACCTTTCTCCTTATACTTTGTCGTACTCCCCAAAGCTCTGCCTCTAAGCTATTGGTAACTCCAATATTCAGCATAAACCCACCAACCAGTTTCCTACTGCGTCTCGAATTAAACAACCTCAAGAGGCATGGTTGCCGAAATTGGGTGATGATAGTGGACATTCAGACACCTAACCGCGGGATCAATGTAAAAAGCTCGGGACCAATGTAAAAAGACTGCATTGGTTAAACACCTAACCGCGGGACCAATGTAAAAAGCTCGAACGGAGGAACACAACAAAACAGAGCCTCGGAGAGAATTAGAATTCTAATGCGGGTTGGGGGCCTGCTAGACAGCATAGGCCCATAGGTTAGCCCTTTTTCGAGTTGGATTGTGATATTATGATCTAATCTAACAATAATAATGAGACTATAATTCGTCTTCAACTCAGCTAACTAAATTGGTTTTGGACAAATTAAGTTTGACTATGGAGCTCCTACCTGCTTGCTGTTTTTTTATGGTTAATAGTTCAGACAAGAAGGAAGATTGTCTGTTTTTGATTCTAGTACTTATTAGGAACTGATATGGATAAGGGTTACTAGTTTAATTAGGTTAGAAGGCTTACTTGCAGTCAAAGGAAATGCATAAATAAAGAGTAACGTTGCAGATCCCCTAAGATAAAGAAATGCTAATTTCTCTGCAAAAAAAAAATATACTAATTTCTACTTTTCTTACATAATTGAGAGGTCATTTAACATTCCATGTCCTCATCAGAGTATAATGTACTCATGTATGTATTTAAGTTTGAATAAGGATTCTTAAAACTTTCATATATGGTACTTCATTTTTTCTAAGAAGAAAGAACTTTTGCCATAATTACCAATTTACCATAATATAATCAATTAAGACACATCAGACATGTGCTCTCCAGTTGAAATTTTGCATGTTCATATATATGATATATAGAAATTAGTACTCTTCTCCGTGAAATATATATTTCGTTCAAGTCAACTTGGCAGCTAATTTGCCAATTGCATTTCTAAAATGATATATTTCTGTTTTCGAACCGGAAAAATTCTTTTTGTAATATATAGTTTGTTAGACTAGTATAGACAAATTTACATAACAACCAATTTAGCAGTCAACAAGAAATAATTAGTAGATTAATGCAAACCACCATTAAACAAAAATGAAATTAGAATGCAAACTTTCTGGCAGTCGTTACCATTATCTAGCTTTAAGCTGGTCGTTAATTAGGCAGAAATTGCCCAATTCTTGATGAAGATTCATTCCATCTTTTAATTTCTAACAACAAACTGCACATAAATTACAACATTTTCATGCTCATGTTAGATTCAAGATGACTAATTAGCAAGCAAATTGATCACCAAATTACAGCAACAAAAAGCAGACAAACAGGGACTTAGCTAGGCAGAGGATTATTTGAAGCCCTGCACCTGAAAAGTACTGAAAATAAAACAAGAACAAAACCAGAGAAAAAACAGAGATATGGATGGAGGAATATTTATATGTAACTAGCAGCGTTATCATATGCGTCACAACCAGCTTCATAACTAGCGGCTGCATCAGACACTAAATCTCCAAGCAAGATTCCACCCAACAATCCCCCCACCAATGCTGCAGCTCCCAACGCTATTCCATCACCACCCTCATTCTTCCTCTCCGGCTGCACCACCGGCGGGTATCCATATCCTGGCGCCACCGGTGGAGGATATGATCCAGGCCCCAAAGGAGGATACCCTAGAGGTGGTTGTGGTGGCGGTGGCGCTGCAGCTGGCTTGTATCCTTCCTGAACCGGCTGTTGAAATCCCACCGCCGGCGGATAACCGACAGGTGGGTAAGCCGGAACAGCCACATTATTAGGTGGCGGAGGGTACATCTGGTAACTCATTGCCGTGCCATGCACTGGATACGAAGTAACTCCACAGCTCGGCGTTTTCTCCCCAAACCTGAACAAAAAGTTCAGTTCACCTTTTGGCTTGCCTGAGGGTTTCTTAACAGGGTAAGTGACGTACTTCGTTGCGTTGCTGTTACCAGCACTGTCGAGAAGTTCCTTGACGGGAACTTGGGCTTCGCCGATGTCTTTGTCGCCGCGAAAGGTGCGGCAGCAAATGAGCTTGAAAGTGATGACGAGACTGTTTGTTCGAGCAAGGGTTTCGTTGATGGTGAAGTGCATGGCGTGGTTCCATTTGGGGCTGGTGCCTCCGTCTTTGTGCAATGGTGTTTTCTGCTCAGTGCTGGAGTCTCCCGAAATTTTAACGGCGACGTAAACGTCCATTTTGGAGAGGTGTTTCACCTTTTTGAGCCCTTTTGCTGAGATTACGGTTATCTCCAACGGTCTCATCTGCTCCATTTCTCCTTCCTCTATGTTAACTTTGGGAATGACTTGAGACAGTGATGAAGCTTGGGGAATGTCAAGGTGGGACTAGAAGATTTTATAGAAGATATAATATACATGGAGCTTTGACTTTAGAAGATGAAGAGAAATTTCATCGTTTCTTCTCATGATTGCTGATAGAGAGAGTCAACGAAGAAGTTGTTATTATCCCGATAAATAAAAGTCAACGTATGAATAAGTCGGACAACCTTCGAAAGAAGTCCAGAGGGAAGCCCATGGGACAATGGCCCCGAAACCGGCTACATTAGTCCAGGCCCCAAGTCGATGCCAGAAAGTTAAATAAAGCAAAAATTAAAATTTGAGTTTACTCATTACTCAACTGCATTGTTTTTGCGGCACCTACTGAACTGCATTGTTTAGGAAATAAAAAAATGAAAACTTGATTATGCATGTTGAGAAATTTTTTCAGGAGAAAGTTACAATATGGTGAAAATAACCTATCAACATTCAGGTGAATAGGATTTACATGGAGATACATGGCTTCAACTAGATCATTTCAAGTGGTCATATGAGATATGACCTTTGTCCTAAAACACAAGGATTGATGTAGTTAGTTACACAGTAATTTCAGAGAAATATGTAGATAAAATAATTTTCTCACCATGGCCCGCGACATCAACTTCCTTCCTGTCAATTAAAGATAATAGTTGAATTAGAATAGAACAATGTCAGAAAAGTAACAGGATGTATCACATTTATCATCACAAGCTTGAAGGATATAGCTCAGATCTACATAATTATTCATCACAGAATATGGCTTCAGGCAGCCAAGATCAGATGTTTAGCTAGCCCTTCATGATAAAAAAATCAAGATAAGGGACAAACACTGATTTGTTATGAGAATTGACTGATAATATTCAATGTTTCATATGCATACCAAGGGCGGTGAATGCAAATCAAGTTTCCATTTTCAAGGTCAACATTGCTGCATATTCGTTGATTGAAAATAACCGTTCCTTTTCGTTCATCATTTTCCAACGTTTTGGGGATATCTGGCTGCCAAAAACCCTGCATAAACAAATACATAACTTAAGTTTCTTTTGTTCTGGGAGGATGAGATGTCTAGCAGTTCAAACTTTGTTTCATATTTCAAAATTCAAACCTCTATGGTCTGGACAAAAGAGCAATAACAGACCGTCAGCTTTGCATCCAAATATCTTGACAAAATTTTGACAGTGATGCAGCTTGGTTCATCTGAGGAAACAAGAAAATAGAAGAGTGAACTGTAAGCAATGTGTAAAAATGCATACGAAACCTCTCTTCTGTGTATTGCTAATGTCACACTCTTGAAGTCAATTTCCCTCCAAATGTTCTGAAAGGGAAAGGTGAACAAATGACATGGCTTTACATTTTAGGCTAGTTCCATTCAGCAACTTTTTTAGAAAATGTGCATCTGTCTCCTTTTCACGCTGCATGACCTGCTGCAACTTCCCAAATAGTCCAACACTGCAGATTTTAGGAGGACAAGTTACTCAGGTATGCTCATTTCTCAATATCTACAATGCACATAATAGGATAATACTAGCCAGGTAATCTACCTGAACCCTTTAGGTCTAGCAACAAAGACGCATTCATCACTCAATGAGGTGGCACCTAAGACTTCCTGAAACTTATCTGAAATAGTTTGCTTCTTCATCTCAGGGATAGCCAGCTCTAGATTTTGGTAATCAGCCTGCCATCTCAAATACATCAGTTCATATTTTCAAGATCAGCTATTACAAAGCTTTCACAGGCATGTAAAATACCTCATCATTGCTTGATGATTCACCACTAAAGGGCTCATGGAGTTCTTCACTTTCTATAGTTCTATCACCAAGAGAACGTATACTTCTCCGCAGAGCAGCTGGCACCCTTTTTCCTCTAGCTCTGCCATGCTGTGGAATATATGATCAAACTAAGAACAAGCAGCACGATCAGAAGGCATAAAGTTATAGCTCAAAAGGAATTTGAAAGAAAATACATATACCATTTTAGAATTCCCTCTTAGCAGGCTGGTATTATCATGGAGGTCATCTAAAAGCTCAGCCATTGAATGCTCAATAACTCCATGACCCAGAGGTTCTACATCAATAGGAACAATCTCTAACTGGTCTTCCTCTATTCCATGGAAATCTTCAAGAACCTCAGGTATTAAATGATCTATGATTCGATGATCATTGGCCTCTAATCTTTCAGGCACTTCACCAGCCTTAGTTGACATGTCATTTTCACTATTTGAAATAGCAGGCAATGATACTCCTTTATGTGATTGGAAGCGAAATGAAAACTTAGGCCTCATCTTGCTTTTGGCACCTGCAAAACATAAGACCAGGTTGCCATACTAAGCTATAAAAAGGAGCATTTCTTGAAGGCCACACAGCCCCACAATATCTTGGTTATGTGAAAGAGTTCAGAAGCTGCATTTGTGGCACAAGTAGCTCCTAAATGGTGGTCTGTTTAGCTCCGGTTCTACCAAATACAAATAATGTACACAATTACCATGCACTTTTACAATGAAAGTCCATCAATATGTAAATCGATCTATGTTACTTCTAGCATATTACTAGTTAAAGTGATGACATGGTAATGTCATAAGGCCTTAACGTACGAAAAATAATCTGACAGAAGGACATGGCAAAACTATGTTGGGAAGGCACACGTGAATGGAATGATAATGCATAGGTAGCAAATAACTCTTGAAGCAAGAATTAACACCTTTACAAGATTTCCCTGCTTTGGAGCATGTAGAAGAGGACGTAAAGCTTGAAACATTTTTATCCAAATGGATTAGTGCCTCCGCTTCTTTAGTAACCATAGACCATGAATTTTCCCGATCTTGCTCCCCAATTCCACTGCTATGATCGAATCTTTTAGCACCAGAGGCAACAGAAAACTTTGAGGGCATAACATTCTCCTATACAAACAAACCTAAATTATAACACCTCGCAACAAAGACAACAGAAAAAAAGCCTAATAACCTAATCTCAATGGTTCTAAGGTAAATCAAGCAGACACCATCATTAGGCAGCTAGATAATCCACAAGCCAAAAAAAAAACCATAATATATGGAAATTTCCCATTTACCTCGCCATCAGAGATAAGTTCCTCACTTGAATCTCGTATACATATCTTCCTAGAGGAGAAACAGCCACCCTCATCCGGGGAGTCAGGCACTTCAACATCCTCTTCAAGAAACAAACTTGAATGTGCCTGATTATACGACCGATTGTTATCACATTTTCCTAATACATCATTAAAAACCATGTAATTAGTCCAGCAAACTGTTAAACAACAAGAATTGCTACAATAACTCAAATTTCAAATGGACCAAAAAAACAAAAAAAGAAGATATTAACTATAAAGTTGATACCTTTTAGTAATTCCAGTCGGGATTGAAGTTGTAATCCTTCCTATTAAGAGAACAAAATAAAAAATTCTGATTAAATAATAAAAATTCAACAATTACACAAAGGAGTCAGTAGATTAAGTAATGAGTAAAGACCTCTTTCTCTTTCACTACAACGTCGCCTAAGGAAACAGAATTTCCTCCATAATCGTCGTTAAAATCCTCCTCATCTGCCAAATTATGAACCATAAGCCATTCTATGAACCATCAATATACAAATAAAAAAGAAAAAGATATAGAAAAAAATGTTACCAGAGATGCTTTGATCAGAATGTCCTTTTTCCTTAAAGACAAACGAGTAAAATTAGAACACTGATTAAGATAAACATAGAAATGAAATAGACCGGTCATATTTACCTGAAATCTGCTTCGCCGCCACATTCGTTTTGCGGAACTCCGTCAGTGTAATTTTTGACTACAGAAATTTTCTTTCCAAATTGATAAAAGTGTTTCCTTTATTATTGTTTTTACTTTTTTACCTTTCCCAAGAAAAACAAGTTTTTGGCTTTTTTCGTTAAAAGCCCAAAAGATATTGAAAATTGCTTTGATACCCTTAATGAGCAATGTTCCACTAAAATGAGGAAGGCTTAGTTGTACGCAACTTAGGTATGGCAGATATAGATCTAGGGCTGTCAAATTAGACCATAGACATTTCCAATCAATCAGATCAATATGTACGGTTCAGATCCAAAGATTGGATTTCTTTACTGTAGTCTCTGTGACTTTCAATTCTGCCAAGCTCATAATGCTAAATCGCCCGCGCAATTTTCAAATCGTTTTCTCCCTCCACCAAAAAGTAAATAAATTAATAAAATAAAAAAGGGAAAAAACAATCTGGAATCCATTTTTATATGTCCAACAAAATACAACACGAGCGCAAAGAGAGAGAAAGAAGAGAGAGAAAGAAAGGAGGCGTGGTTGATGATGAGGAGAGGAGTGAAGCGGGCAAGTAACAGGAGGAGCAGGGAGAGTGGAAAGATGAAAGGGACATTAGGGAGGCTCTTTCAGGTTCAGCAGCTCAACCATCACCAATCATCTTCCGCCACCTCATCGTCTTTCTTCGCTCGGAACCTTCGAGATTCCGAACCCCTTGACCCTTCCACTTCCGCTTCCAGTCTCGACTTCGATGATGCCGCCGCCGCCGCCGCCGATGACAAAGATTTCATTCTCAGTCAAGATTTCTTCTGGTAAATCTAAACTCTTTGGAAATCTTTATTCTGATTTTTTGTTCGTTCACATTTAATTTTTTAAATGATTGATGCAGCACTCCTGATTATATCACACCTGATAATCAAAACTTGACCAACGGATTTAATTGCAACAAGGTAATGTTAATAATTTCTCAATGATGTAAATGCAGCAATTTTTCTCGTTTAAAGTTTTGACATTGTTTCTTTTCCCCCTTTGAATTGATCAATTCCATAGGAAAACATGCCTTGCCCTAACTCGCCGGAAAAGCCGAATACTCTTAGAAGCAAGAGACCTCGACAAGGTAAGACCCATATACTAATGAATGAAAGTTAGGAAATTTAGACTTATGGGTTGAATTTGCTATTGAGTGTTGAAAAGTTGTGAACTTTTAATCTTAATTTTGCTGCTTTACCTTTGAGTATACATTCAAATGAAAAGTAGAAATATGTTCATGCCTCTAACATGATGTTCAATGGAGCTGGAAGCATTTTTTATGTTATATTGTATATAGTTATTCATCCACCACAAACTGATCTCTTAATTAGCATGCAGTAGTATTGAATTCTTATCAGAGATGTAGACATTGATTTTTTTTCTTTCCATTATTTGTTTAAAATCAAAGTGCATATTTGTTTTCTTATCAACCCTTTTGCAATTGAATATTCATTCTTCTCTCAGATGGTATCTTGGTAAATCCCTTCAGTCCTACATTATGTGGCTCTCAGTCTCAACAAATAGAGGAACTAGGCAAAGACAACTTTGATGTGGATGAAGTCAACCTACAAAAAACAGCCATAGGTGGAGTGCAGAAGACTAAAAGTTATGTTTCACAATCCGCTGTTGCTCTAAGGTGCCGGGTTATGCCACCTCCCTGCATTAAAAACCCATATCTAACGGATTCTTCAGAAATTGACACAGATCCTTTTGGAAATCAAAGATCAAAGTGCGCAGGTACTAGTCTAGGTTTCAGATAACCATACACATTGTGATAATTTCTTGAAAGTCTCATATCTCTTTTTCTGTCCATTTGGAGAAAGAAGGTCAGTGCTCTTCTCATTCTAAACTTCTTCATCTAAATAGTGTTAATAACATACCCCTACGATCTGCAGGTCTCTTCCCTGCAATTATTGGAGGAGATGGTCTTTCACGATATCACACAGATTTTCATGAGATCGAGGTGTCAATCCAAATTCCATGAAACTTCCAAGCTTCATTGCAATCATCAATTCACTTTCTTTTCTTTCTTTTTTTTGGCATCAATCATCAATTCACTTTCAAACTTTAAAGATCTATTATTCTGGTTCGTGTATAATCCTCTTTGTTTTTGCCTTGCTTTCCAGCGAATTGGTACTGGGAACTTCAGTCATGTTTTCAAAGTTTTAAAGAGAATTGATGGTTGCTTCTATGCTGTGAAACATAGTACACGGCAGTTGCACCAAGACATGGAGAGGTAGGGCTCTTTTTTGGCCATTTTCTATGCTAATTTGTCAGAAAGATTAGATGTTCTTAATGTACTTATTTTACAGGAGGAAAGCCTTAATGGAAGTTCAAGCTTTGGCCGCATTAGGTATTAATTTGAGTTCCTTTCCTACAGTGCTTACCTTTTGTTTGCATTTTATGTGAAAACTGAACTTTACTTCAACCTTTGACACAAAAGCAACCCTTCTTATGGTTCTACTCCTCTGCCTCTGCAGGGTCTCATGAAAACATTGTTGGATATTACTCTTCTTGGTTTGAAAATGAGAAACTCTACATTCAAATGGAGCTCTGTGATTACAGCTTATCCAGACATACATCTTCCAAGTTGTTCACAGAAGGAGAAGTACTGAGAGCATTGTTTCAGGTTAGAATTAAGGGGGCGGGATAAAGTTTTTCAAACATTCGTTCCGAGTCTTTGGCTTTGCTGGTTAAATACCCTGTTATGAAGTAACATCACAAAACTATGTTATCAAGGGTGAAAATCAACAATATAAAATTCACATAGTTTTGTGAATTAAGAAAATAAATAATCTTCAATTTTTGCAAGTAGCACCTCTAAACTTTTGCTTGTACCTGGACCAATAATAGTTTCCACTCAACATCTTCGTCAGTTCCCCTTTTGCTTAGCACTTAGTAGTTTTGAATGCCTGTGCATCTAGCACCTCTAAAGTCAGTAAGTTCTTTGTTCCTAACATTGTATTCGATCTCCTGCAGATTGCAAAGGCTTTGCAGTTCATCCATGAAAGAGGAATAGCTCATTTGGATGTAAAACCTGATAATATATATGTCAAGAATGGTGTTTACAAACTTGGTGATTTTGGATGTGCCACTCTCCTTAATAAGGACTTGCCAATTGAAGAGGGTGATGCACGCTATATGCCTCAAGAAATCCTGAATGAGAACTATGATCATCTTGACAAGGTTGATATATTCTCTTTGGGAGTTACTATCTATGAGCTAGTTAGGGGTTCACCTTTGCCAGAATCAGGAGCTCAGTTACTTAAAGAAGGAAAGTTGCCACTACTTCCTGGGCATTCCCTGCAATTTCAAAATTTACTCAAGGTATATGATATAGTGTGTTCTCTTCAAATAGTGCTTAACCTTTCTTTAAATACAAGTAGACATTTCTGTTGCTCTCTCATTGCATGAAAAGCACCTATGAAGATAATTAGTCCTCATATTCAATATGGTAGGGTGAGTATTATCATTGATTGATTACAGCTGAATCTGATAGATAAGTCCTATATAATGTCATCAGGTCATGGTGGACCAGGAGCCAGTCCGACGTCCTTCTGCTAAGGAACTCGTAGAAAATCCCATATTTGACAAGGTTTCAATCAATGCAAAAGCCTGAGAAAGTAGTGTTATCTTGGCAGAGCTTGGTGCTTGGAATACTTGATGTGTGGCTGCTTGCAATGGGTGCCCCCTGTTTGAGTTAATGAAAATCCTACATTATCCCTTAATTTATGTACCAAATTTTGCTCCTATACCCGTGCGCATTGTAAAGCCACGCTCAAGATTTGTTGTATTAAAAACCCAAAGAGCTCCTGCTCTAGTTTTATGATGCACCATTCAAGCTTGTCTCAGAATGGTGCAAATTTTGTAAAGTGCAATGCAAATGTAAGAGTTGCCATAGTTTCTTCGAAGATAGTATATGATGAAGACTTCTAGTTCTGCATAATATTGAGCTGTCACTTTCAGTCTGGAGTCTGGACTAACAGAGCTTAGCTTTTGAAAAGGAAAGCCAGAATCCTATAAAACCGTAAGCAGCTTTTGATTAATCAGAAAGTAGGCAAAATTTTTTGTAGCAAAAAGAAAAAAGAGAAAGTAGGCAAAAAAAGTGGCAGGTAGCTGTCAAGCACTGATGATGAATGCAGCAGTTAAACAAAGTGGCGTCGTATTCAATAGTGAAGAAAAGGGTTCGAAAGAGTGATCATTGTGCCAAAAGAGTGTGTCCATTCCATTGGGCCTCGAAAGTCCAGGGAAACAGCGCGATGTTACGGCCCTGAAGTCACACGTGTCGTCAATAAAATGACTAAAAACTGCACGTGAATATTTGGCCTTTTCTTTCCATCTCGCTAGTCAAAGTAATTACAATTGGAACGAGGCACGTACGGGCTAACTTCTGAGATATCCCTGTTCCTTCCTTCTTCACGTAGCCATTCTTAATTCTTTGCCTTATCTTTGTCATCATTAGAGTGGAAATTTCGAACCATTACTATTTCTTAAGATTAAAACTTGTTCTTTTTTCTATGGGCCGACAGATAATTTTGTTCCATATATATATTAGAAGATCAAGAAGATGAAAAGAGCAAGTTTACATCCTACGTACGCTACTTCCTAATAAGAAAAAGAAAAAATACCCTACAAAAAAGAAAAGAAAGAAAGAAAAAGTTATCTTATTGAGGGATAATTAATATTATTAGCTGTCCATGTAACATAGTGCTATATTTGCCTAAACACCATTATTTCTACGAATACAGAATAGGGAAAAAAGTGACAGAGGCTAAACTCCATTATATCTTATTGAGGGTAAATGGTGCAAAATTTGTAAAGTTCAAAAGTAAACGCAAGAATTGCCACAGTTTCTTCGAAGATATATATGATGAACTATAAGACCAGCTGTCATTGCTAATTTTTACCATGACAGCTTTTGCTGCATATAAGTCTACCCAGTAAGCTCTTGCTCTAGTTTTATGCACCATTATAGTCAAGCTTGTCTCATAATGGTGCAAATTTTGTGAAGTTCAAAGTAAATGCAAGAATTGCCACAGTTTCTTCGAATATGTATATGATGAACTGAAAGACCAACTGTCATTGCTAATTTTTACCATGACAAACATTTGCATTTAATTACCCATATCTAATAATCTTTACCTAACGCCTATGAAGCAAACTTTTTGGCTGGAATTTACCAAGCCAAGCTTGGAAAAATCCAGAGAGTAGGAGGTGAAATTTTAACATGAAAGCAAATATATATAAGAACTCTATAACATTTTCTTCGAAGATATTATATATATGATGAACTTATTAAGAGGGTAATAGACCAGCTGTCCTGGTAAAAATTAGCAATGACAGCCTGGTCTTTTCCCTGCATAAGTCTATCACGTACGATAAAGAAGAGCAAGAAAAATTTCCCTCAAAAATATCTTATAGAGGGATGATTAATTAATAGCTGTCCTAAACTCCATTTTTTTACGAGAGTGACAGGCAACTACACACGACAGGATTCTGGCTAAAAAAAAAGACACGACACCCTTGGCGCCCGCCATGTTATACTTTTTGTTTGCTTATAAATTCTACAAGCTACTTCCTCACATTTAGGAGCTCCTCACATAACTCCATTATCACACTCCTTCAACGTTCTTCATTCATTTCCTAGCATTATTTTTATTATACACACATAATTAAATAGTTAATTAAGGGTATCTTAACGTTTTGAGAAATTATGTCCAACAATGTTGCCGAACCTGTAGATGAAGGCCGCACTGGTGACCAACTCGACGACGGAATTAACAATTGTTCATTGCAAAAGTTGCGCAGATATGATTCCCTCGACCTTGAATCTGGCCAGGTTCCTGCAGGCCACCATTCCCCTGCCACCAAGGTCTACTGCTACCACAAATATATATGCTTATCTTAATTGATTATGAATCAGCTTTAGTTGATTTTGTAGTTGAAAAATACAACATTAATTTGCTTATATATTAAACTTCATGAGTGCTGGTTAATTTATGCAATTTTGAAGGTTGTGAAATGGTCGGTCCTGCTCCACCTAGCGTTTCAAAGCATTGGCATCGTTTATGGAGATATAGGAACGTCGCCTCTTTATGTCTATGCCAGCACTTTCACCAATGGTATAAGTCACAGGGATGACATTTTGGGGGTGCTTTCCTTAATCTTCTATACTCTCACTCTCATCCCTCTCCTTAAGTACGTCTTCATTGTGTTACGAGCCACTGATAATGACGAAGGTAGGAAATAACTACAATATATATCAAACACCTTGTCGCATTAATTAGCTCCTCTGGTTTACTTTTCCAATTCTTCTTTTATGTTGCCTTAGCACACATGTCCACGTATACGAGTTGAACTACTACTCATGAGTCATGTCTACAGATATGGCACAAAATGTTGGGGTCCTTGTGTCCTTAACAATGATTTTATATGTGTCGCCTTGTTTGTCAATTTCCTGCTTTTTCTTTTTGAACTTTTTTGGTAAAACATGTCAGTTTCTGCATTACTGTTCTATGGTGGCCCAAGTTAATGATCTAATTTTACGAGCCATATATATATACTGTTTAATTATTAACTTTACGAATTTTCATCAAAAACAAACAAGAGTACAAAACTAATTTGATTTATTTAGGAGGAACATTTGCCCTGTATTCATTGATATGCCGATACGCAAGGGTGGGTTTGATTCCAAATCAGCAAGCAGAGGATAGTGATGTATCTAATTTCCAACTGGAATTGCCCAGCAGAAGCTTGAAACTGGCATCAAGTCTCAAGTCTAGTCTAGAGAAGAGCAGATTCTCCAAATTCTTTCTCTTGTTCATTACCATGCTTGGTACTTCCATGGTCATTGGCGATGGCGTCCTCACTCCCTGTATCTCAGGTCTTTTCCCAATTCTTGTTTCCAACATATTATGGTTAATTAATATTGAAAACATTAATTATAACACAAACTAAAACCATCTTTCTGACATGCATGCAGTTTTGTCGGCTGTGGGAGGCATCAGGAAAGCTACATCTGCCATGACTGAAGGTACATATTCATATTATATCTTCAAACTTATGATTATATTTCTAACATTAATTATATCATGTTTTAAACATTTTAAGAACAAAAAAGGAAGTTTCTGACTTAGAACACATATGTTTGAAACAGAGAGGATTGTTTTGATATCAATAGCCATATTGGTTTGCCTCTTTATGGTTCAAAGATTTGGAACTGGCAAAGTGGGTTATACCTTTGCTCCTATAATTTGCATCTGGTTTGCACTCATCGGTGGGATTGGAGTCTACAACTCTATCAAATATGACCCAACAGTCCTAAAAGCCATAAATCCAAAGTACATAATGGATTACTTCACCAGGAACAAAAAAGATGCTTGGATTTCGCTTGGTGGCGTAGTTCTTGCCATAACAGGTTTCATGTTTAAACTATATTCTCCCTTTTGGCCTATGAAAAAAGTTTATAATCAAATCTTGTGAAATTAAACTTCCCTACACAGGAACGGAGGCACTATTTGCAGATGTTGGTCACTTCACAGTTCAGTCTATTCGAATAAGCATGTGCACTGTTACATACCCTGCTCTGATTCTGGCCTACACAGGGCAAGCCTCTTTCCTTCGTGAACATCCAGATTTAGTTTCAACCACTTTTTTCGATTCGATTCCAGGTTATTACTAATTAAATCTTCCTTGACCTGAAATTTTGGTCCAAAATTTTCATTTTCCTTAATTGTGTCTGTATATGCAGCCCCTGTGTACTGGCCAATGTTTATAGTATCAGTGTTGGCTTCAATCATAGCAAGTCAAGCAATGATTTCAGGGACTTTTTCCATAATACATCAATCCCTTTCTCTTGGGTGTTTCCCGCGTGTTAAAGTTGTTCATACATCAGTCAAACATGAAGGGCAAGTTTACATTCCTGAAATCAACTACTTACTGATGCTGGCTTGCGTTGCGGTCACTGCCGGTTTCAGGACCACTGAAAAAATTGGCAATGCCTACGGTAAATACATATATATATATATATATATATATATAATTCATTCAAATGACCCTGCTTCTTCTTCTTCCTTAGTTTTAATCTCTTGTCATTAAATTTAGCTTGAATTAATTCTTTGTGCTTAATCACAGGAATTGCTGTGGTGTTTGTAATGACACTTACTTCATTCATGCTGGTTCTCATTATGATCATGATATGGAAAACAAACATACTTGTGGTCATCTCCTATATAATTGTTATTGGATCCGTAGAGTTACTCTATCTGAGTTCAGTTCTCTACAAATTTGATCAAGGAGGATACTTGCCACTGGCTTTTGCGGCGGTATTGATGATTATAATGTATGTTTGGAACGATGTTTACCGACGAAGATACTACTACGAGCTTCATCACAAGATTTCTCCTGAAAGATTAAAAGAGATATCTGCAAATTCAAACTTGTGCAGAATTCCGGGACTTGCCATGTTCTATTCAGAGCTTGTTCACGGTATTCCACTCATATTCCAGCACTATTTGTCAAATGTGCCAGCATTGCATTCCGTCCTTGTTTTCGTCACCATCAAGTCACTTCCCATTAACAAAGTTCCAATCCAAGAAAGATTTCTCTTCCAAAGAGTTGAGCCGAGGGAGCTTAATGTCTTTCGTTGCGTTGTTAGATATGGGTATAAAGATGTGAGATATGAAGAAGAGTTCTTCGAGAAGACATTAGTTGGAATATTGAAAGAATTTATTCAAGAGGAAATCTTGTCTTCCCATGAAGATGATGCAGAATTGGAAGTTAATGAGGAACATGGTGAGAATGAAGAACAACTTGATCAAGAACAAGAGACTTTGCAAAAGGAAATTGAAATAGTTGACAGAGCATTGCATGCTGGGATTGTTCACATGATAGGAGAGAATGAGATAGTTGCAGGGAAAGGAGCCAATTTAGGGAAGAGGATATTGATAGACTATGCTTACAATTTCTTGAAGAAAAATTTGAGGCAGAGTGAAAAAGTGTTTGAAATTCCTCATAAACGCATGCTTAAAGTTGGTATGACTTATCAGCTTTAGGGTTATACATAGCTTTCTAGTGGAAATATAGGCTCTTTCCACTTGAACAGAGCTGGAAATTAATGTATTTATCTTTAGAAAGCTTGCCTTTAAATAACTAGAGTCAAATAAATGGAGAATTATGGATGGTGTGCATTATATCATTATATGCTTCGGCTAATATACGTACATATTGTTCAAAATACAACTTTTTTTTTTGGGGGCCAGAAGTTCAAAATACAACCTAAACATCAAAATTTTCTGTACAATCTTTGCTGCTAGTTCAATGATGATCTTTGGGCTCGGCTTTCACTTATAAACCAATCTTTCCAGTCCAACCAACTTACATGCTAAGCCCAAATCTCCTTTTTGTGCCCAAAAAAAGCCCATATCTCATTCTTAGACTTGAATTTTTTTTGGGCCAGATTCTTAGATTAAAGTTTAAATTAAAGTTTAAATAATCAAACATGCATCGTTGGATTCCAAATGATCGAATCCCTTGTACTGATCTGACTCGGAAATTTTCGTGGCTAAACAAATTAATACACGTAGATGCAATTTGATCTGTTTCCAATTTCTAGTTCGAATATTCTTGATTTCCTGCGCATCTATGCTCTTTAATCTTACAACACCATACTGCATTATAGTAAGCAGTTTCTGTAAGCAATTAATTAGCAAAGAACTTATTAGAAGACAGATGTATGTTGATGATGGTGACAAACATTTTCTTGTCATGATTAAACACTATTCCCATTAACGACGCAGTTCCAATTCAGAAAATCAGTATCATATGAAAAAAAGAGTACTAAAAAGCAAGCAGAAGAAGACAGTAGATTAGTTAAGGAAAATGGTGAAATTAAGATTATTAATTAATTAGATGAGTGTGACAGTGAGAAATGGAAAAGGCTTAGCAACCTAGTTATTGATCACTAGGTGTGGTGATCATATATATGATTGAATATTGTAGCATCTCCCTTTTATGGCCGTTTTGTGAGAAAAATCATAATCAAATAATCCAACATTATAGATCATGATCTCCCTCCTGATCATATATATGACTCAGATTGATAGCGAGCAAAACCTACACATAGACAATTCTTTTTTGAGTATGAATATTCCAATTCAATGTGGAAACATTTCACACGTAATTCAATTTATTATAGTAATCATTTGTTCTTATATTTTCATCACCCTTATTACCCCCAATCAATCATTTGTTAATTTTTGTAATTATTGTACAATTTTTATAAATTACTTTTCTAATGTCTAGCAATGGACTAATTAGCGTGGAAACTTGATTAAAATATTATTACTAATCTCGTAGATATTCCCTGTCTAGGTAGTGCCTGGGCTTTTTATTTGAGATCTTGCACCAATGAATAATGAAAACCAAACACTGATTAAGACTGCCTTTTGTCTCATGCATAACACTTTAGAACAGCTTGGAGTTGAGCTTGAGTTGAGCCTCCAAGTTCCAGTGGTTCCACGCTAATTAATTATTTCTTAATATAGTAATGCAAATTTAGTCACGTTATTTGGGACTTTCAAAAATCTTTATTTTATTGCACACGGAATATACACGCTTTATGTATAAATAAATCATCTCACCATTGATTAAGATGGACCGGAAGAGTTTAACCGTTTGATTCAACGATAATTGTAATTAATTTATTTGATGCATTATTGTAATTAACTTAGTTTACTTAAGATATGGTTAAAATTTCTTTCTCCTGCTCTTGTTCTTTATGTATCATGAATATATATCATTCCATAAAAGCGGGAAAGAGAGCTTGTGAAAGTGAAGTTGAGTAGTTGACCATCCCCCAATCTTCCAAAGTCCAAAGGCTGAATTTTAATTACTTCTTGCTTTGGTTTGGATAATTAATTAGATAGCATCACAATTCACATGCCCTAAGTTTTGTGTCCCATTTCATGCCCCATTCACCAAATCATGTCACATATCCCTTGTGTTATATCTTGTTTGTTTTTAAATTTTAACAAGTAATATTTATACAAGAAAATAAAATAAGAAATCCACAAAACACCAGGTTTAGCCCCAAATTAACAATAAATAATTATATATAAGGGTTAGTCCTAAATTTTAATACATTCCCTATAAGGTTTTAGAATGAAAATATAAAATTTAATTTAACTACGCAAATAAGGAATAACATTAAAAACTGAAAAGGGATACGTGTCATTGTTTAATGGATGGGGCACAAGTGAGGTACAAAAATTGAGGGCAGAGAATTTTCATTTTATATGATGTATCAAATATTTCAGCATGACTCCAAATCTAGATTCCCACATTTGAGTTCAGATCTTAGGCAAAATAAATAAATGAAAAAATCGGAGCTCATTGCAATGATTAGACAGAGTGGGGCCAAGACAGGCTCTAATTCGACTGGATTAAGGTATCTTTTATGGCAAATTGGCAACAATTAAAGATTTCTTTACAAAAAAAGAAAATTATTTAGAAGTCCAGTCCATGTAAATTGTATGGATTTGGGTTGGGCCCCCGAAGTCCAGTCCATGGAGACAGGATTCCCGTGTTACCGCAGGAAAGGCACACAGTCACACACAAGTCACGCGTGACAACTGTAAAATTGGAAATAACTTGTCATTTGGGTTTACATCATAAAAAAGGAAATAATATGTAATTGGAAATTTTGAATAATTAAGTATTCCAAGATTTTTAGTATAACATGAAGAGTTTGGAAAGTGGCAGATAAGAGTAATGTCATATGGGAAGAAAAATACGATCCAACTACCCAAAGATATATATATATATACATCAAGAGTTAAAATGGAAAAAGGAGCAAAAATAGTAGTACAGTAGTATTTCATCTAGAGAATATTCTCAAAGAAGTCAAAGAGGCAGCCCAATGATGATCCACGTTGGGAAAAGGTAACATTTTTTAATCTACCAAAAAAGTGGCTTCGTTGTTTCGTTTTCTTTGCCTATAAATTTCGTCTATATTCTCAAGCCTTTCTAATTCTTATCAGTGTGAGTGTGACCAGAAAATAGAGAGGAAAGAAAAGGAAGCTTTCTAATTCTTATTAGTTTTCATTTTTGATTTCGTGTTACCAGAAAGATGTCCAACGGCAATATTCGCAATCCCCTAGAGGCAACTGGTGATCATGATGAGGGAGTTACTGTTACTCAGGACCAACTCATGGAACGGAAGAACTCATTCCAGAAGTTCCGAAGATTCGATTCTCTTGACATGGAAAAATTGACGGCCCACCATGACCGTGGCTCCAAGGTCAACCCACTCTTTGTTTCAGTTTAACTAATTAAAAGCTTTAATAATTATTTTATACAAAGTTTTTTTTTATTTGTTAATTTTGAAAATGGAATTTTGTTTTTATTGTGAAAATTAAATTTTATAGGAATTGGGGTGGTCGGTGATATTGCATCTAGCATTCCAGAGTATTGGAGTGATATATGGAGATATCGGCACATCGCCTCTCTATGTGTATGCCAGTACTTTCCCTGACGGCATAAAGCACAACGATGACATTTTGGGAGTTCTTTCTATGATCTTCTATACTTTTACTCTCATCCCTTTGATCAAATATGTCCTCATCGTCTTACGAGCCAATGATAATGGCGAAGGTACGTACGAAATTATATATATTATTCATCTCTTCTTATTTAATTAAGCATATTTCCTCACTCGTCGTATCTTTGTTTTTTTTTTTCAAGTTTCTCTCTTCGCAGCAATTTCATATGGTTTCAGAATAATTGAGCCCAAAATGAACTTTTTTTTCCCTCTCAAAATATCAAGTTGATTGTGTGAACTGAACAACCACGCCAGAGCATAATCAGGAAAAATTTTCTTTCCAAAATGGCCAAAAGTGTTTAGTAAGATGATTTGGATATTCTCAACGGAAACCAAAACCGCTGTTTTCATAATATATACATTAGTCTTACGTTTGGGTTTGGGTTTGGGTTTTGCCAGAAAAGACATCCATATTATCGCCTTTCTCTGTTATTGTGTTGCACCAAAAACCAAAACTGATCAATGTCAAACCTTGCATGAATTTAACAGGAGGAACATTTGCTCTGTACTCACTGATATGCCGATATGCAAGGGTTGGTCTGATCCCAACTCAACAGGCTGAGGATGCTGATGTCTCCAATTTTCAACTGGAATTGCGTAGCAACCGGCTTAAACGGGCCTCAAAACTCAAGTCCAACTTAGAGAAGAGCAATTTTGCCAAATTTTTTCTCTTGATCATAACAATGCTCGGTACTTCCATGGTCATTGGCGATGGCATCCTCACTCCTAGCATTTCAGGTTCAGTAAATTATATTTCTATACTTATGCTTCCTTCTATATTGATTCATCAATAATTCAAACAATATCTATATATTGTCGCAATATTGTGCAGTCTTATCAGCCGTAGGAGGCCTCAAGGAAGCTACATCTTCTATGACAGAGGGTACTATTCTGTTTTGACTCTGTAATTTATTTTAACACCTTTCTCCCTCTTGAGGGAAATGAAATAATATACACAAATCTATTTATTGTAAATAAACAGGGAGAATAGTTGGAACATCGATAGCTATCTTGATTTTGCTGTTCATGGTTCAAAGATTCGGAACTGACAAAGTGGGCTATACCTTTGCTCCTATTATTTGCATTTGGTTCTCATTCATTGGTGGCATTGGCGTTTACAACTTCATCAAATTTGATCCAACTGTGGCCAAAGCCTTAAATCCTGCCTACATTGTACAGTACTTTAGGCGAAACAAAATCGATGCATGGGTCTCCCTTGGCGGTGTTGTTCTTGCCATAACAGGTTAATTCCACTTTGTTGCTTTTTTCCTTTTATTATTCAATTAAGTAAACTTTTTTGTAAAAGCTTCAAAGGACTTTGGTTAACAATATATTCCACTTCAATGCAGGAACGGAAGCATTGTTTGCTGATGTTGGTCATTTCTCGGTTCGTTCCGTCCAGATAAGCATGTGTACCGTGACATACCCTGCTTTAATACTGGCATACACAGGCCAAGCTTCTTTCCTTCGTAAACATAACGATTTTGTTGCTGATATCTTTTTCAAATCAATACCAGGTGAATAATTAATGAACTTTTGATCAAGAAATGCAATTTCATTCTTCTTCTTTACTAGCATTTTAGTCTAAGCATATTTTCAACAACATGGAATGTTATGAAACAGGTCCTCTGTATTGGCCAATGTTTGTGGTGGCAGTGGCGGCTTCAATTATAGCAAGTCAGGCAATGATTTCAGGAACCTTCTCAATAATCCAGCAGTCACTCGCCCTTGGGTGTTTTCCTCGAGTCAAAGTTGTTCATACATCCACTACTTACGAAGGACAAGTTTACATTCCAGAGATTAATTACTTGCTCATGTTGGCTTGCGTGGGGGTTACTGCTGGTTTCAAAACAACTCAAAAGATCGGCAATGCATATGGTAATTTGCACAACTATGCATATTCTTATTCTTCTGTTCAATTTATACATTGAAATTAAGCTTATAATTAGAATTTTCTGTTTACAGGGATTGCAGTGGTGTTTGTAATGTGTTTGACATCATCTTTGTTGGTTCTCGTCATGATAATCATATGGAAAACCAACATTTTTCTCGTGATTGCCTATGTTCTTATCATTGGTTCCGTGGAGCTACTATATTTGAGTTCAGTTCTATACAAATTTGATCAAGGAGGGTACTTACCATTGGCTTTTGCAGCAATTTTAATGACAGTGATGTATATTTGGAACAGTGTATATCGAAAGAAGTACTATTATGAGCTTGATCACAAGATTTCCTCTAACCAATTGAAGGAGATAACAGTCAACACAAATTTTAGCAGAATTCCAGGACTTGCCATGTTTTACTCAGAGCTCGTTCATGGTATCCCACCCATCTTCGAGCATTATTTGGCACATGTATCAGCATTGCATTCTGTCCTTGTTTTTGTCTCCATCAAATCTCTGCCAATTAGCAAGATTCCATTGGAAGAAAGATTCCATTTCCGAAGAGCTGAGCCAAGGGAACTTAATCTATTTCGTTGTGTTGTTAGATATGGGTACACAGATGTGCAAAACGACGGGGACAGCTTTGAGAACACTTTAATGGAAAGATTGAAGGAGTTTATCAAAGAAGACACTTGGTTAACTCAAAGGGCAATCACGGAAAAAGAAACCGAAATAATGGACGAAGGAGTTGTTGGCAAAGAAGATGAACATGAGCTGCAAGAAAGGGTGGTTAATAAAGAAATTGAAATGGTGGACAATGCATGTGAAGCTGGTATTGTTCACTTGGTTGGTGAGAATGAAGTGGTTGCAGCCAAGGGAGCTGGGCTCGGGAAGAAGATCCTGATAGATTATGCTTTCAATTTCATAAAGAGGAATTTGAGGCAAACTGATAAAGTTTTTGAAATTCCTCATAAACGATTGCTTAAAGTCGGTATGACTTACGAGCTTTAGAACAGAGGATGGCATTGGCATGTGGTGAGCTCTACAGCTTTTAGTCTATGTTGGGAGAAATTCAGAGGAAAAATAAGTAGTATAGTTAATACTAGCTATAAAATAAGCAATATTTTGGTTGACAATATGAAAGTTTACAATATTGCCGATACCATGCAAGCATGTGTCCTTATATTGTATGAATTATGAAAGTAATAGTGGATGGATACATTATATCGTAGAAATTCTCTGTCAAGGTAGTGCTTGTGCTTTAATTTGAGGCTGCCAGGCATAATTCATGAAAACAAACACAAATTAAGACTGCGTTTTGTCTCATGCATAAACACTTTAGAACAGCTTGGAGTTGGACTTGAACTTGAGCCTCCAATTTCCAGTGGTTCCACGCTAATTATAATAATTTCTTAATATAGTAATGAAAATTTAGTCACGATATTTGGGACTTTCAAAAATCTTTATTTCATCCAGCACACGGAATTATCTACACATTTTATGTAGAAATAAATAAATAATCTCTCCATTGAATTGATTAAGATGAACCAAAAGAGTTTAACTGTTTTTTGTTTTTTTATTTGGTAAAAACCAAAATAGTAAATTAAAAGCAAAATAATTTAGTTCAAACTAAAACCACGCGGGAATGAAACCCCTCTGGCATCAGTATCTCTAACCTCATGGATTGAGTCTTGATGGCGAACGAAAGATTTGGGTTTTCTCCTCAGATTCACAACTCATCTTGATTCAACAATATTTGATGCATAATTATAATTAAATTAGTTCACATAAGATGGTTAAAGTCTTTTTTTACCGTGCTACCTTTTTATGCCCCATTAAGTATAGGAAAGGATGCTTTGTGAAAGTGAAGTTAATGATCCCCCAATCCTCCGAAGTCCAATGGCTGAAGTTCACTTCTTGCTTTGGTTTAGATGATTAATTAGATAGCATCACATGTATGATGTAGGAGTATCAAATATTTCACTTTCACAAGCATTCTTTCTTATACATAAGCGGGGCATAAAAAGGTAGCACGGTAAAAAAAAAACTAACCATCTTAAGTAGACTAATTTAATTATAAGTATAAGTACTATTCTTGAGTGTAAGTCATGAGTACTCATAGCTTTCCCTATTAGTAAAGAAAAAAATCGGAACTCATTTGTAATGATTGGAGAGATCAATGGGCCAACGTAGGCTCTAATTCGACAGGAATAAGGTATCTTTTATGGCAAATTAAAGATTTCTTAACCAAAAAAATTTTTAAAAATGAAAATTATTTAAATGATGTACGTATAAATTCCTTGTAATGGATTTGGGTTGGCCCCCTGAAATCCAGTCCATGGAGACAGGATTCCCGTGTTACCGCAGAAAAAGGCACACAGACACAAAAATCACACAAGTCACGCTTGAGCTTGACGAGAGTAAAATTGGAAATAATCTAAAATATCCCGCTTGCCATTTGGGTTTACACTTTACATCATAATAAAGAAGGAATTAATATGTACTATGTTGGACATTTGGAATAAGTATCCCAAGATTTGTACAACATGAAGAGTTCGGAAGGTGGCAGTCTGGCAGATAAGACAAGGAAAATCCATACTAGTATATATTCATGTCATATGGTCATATAACGATCCAATTACCCGAAATGGAAAAAGAAGCAAAAATAGTAGTCGTATTTCTTCAAGAGAATTTCCTCAAACAGGTCAAAGAGGGCCGCCCAATAATGCCCATCTACCACGTTGAAAAAGGTGACCTTTAATCTAGCAAAGCTGTTTCGTTGTTCGTTTAATTTCTTTGCCTATAAATTTCGTCTTGACCCAAACTGTTTCCATATTCTCAAGCCTTTCTCATCTATATGTGACTGACCAGAAAATAAAGAGAAAGAATTTAACCTTGTGTTGATCTTAGTTTACTTTAGTTATTTCCTTTTTTGATTGTTGCCACCTTCGTCTAATTAAACCAGAAAGATGTCGAATGTAGAGGACCCTAATGATCATCCCCCAGAGGAAAGTGGTGATGGTGAGGGAGTTTCTTTGGAACGGAAAAACTCATTTGGAAAGTTGCGCAGATATGATTCTCTTGACATGGAAAGTGGCAAGGTTCCAGGCCATGGCCATGGCTCCAAGGTTAACCCACTTCTAATTATTTCAGTTTAACTAAAAAGCAGCTTTAATAATTATTTTATACAAAGTTTTTTTTTTAAAAAAAATTGAATATGGAATTTTGTTTTTATTGTGAAAATGAAATTTTATAGGAATTGGGGTGGTCGGTGATATTGCATCTAGCATTCCAGAGCATTGGAGTGATATATGGAGATATCGGCACATCGCCTCTCTACGTTTTTTCCAGTACTTTCCCTGACGGTATAAAGCACAACGATGACATTTTGGGAGTTCTTTCGTTGATCTTCTACACCATTACTCTCATCCCTTTGGTCAAATATGTCTTCATCGTCTTACAAGCCACTGATAATGGCCAAGGTACGTACGATATTATTATTAGTAAATTATTACTAGTATTCTTTACTATTATATTACAAAAATAGATCTCTTATTCATTGCCAAAAACAAGGAAAACAAATGAATTTTCTAAAATGATATTAAAAAGTTTTATTAATTACTCATTCAACTTTTTTTCTCAAAAAAAAAAAGAAAAAGAAAAAATACTCATTCAACTTTGCATGAATTTAACAGGAGGAACATTTGCTCTGTACTCACTGATATGCCGATATGCAAAGGTGGGTCTGATCCCATCTCAACAGGCTGAGGATGCTGATGTCTCCAATTTTAAGTTGGCATTGCCTAGCACCCGGCTTAAACGAGCCTCAAAACTCAAGTCCAACTTAGAGAAGAGCTATTTTGCCAAAGGTTTCCTCTTGATCATAACAATGCTCGGTACTTCCATGGTCATTGGCGATGGCGTCCTCACTCCTTGCATTTCAGGTTCAGTAAATTATATAATTTCTATACTTATGCTTCCTTCAGGCTCGCTTCTATAATTGAAATTAATCAATAATTCTAACAATATCTATATATTCTCGCAATATTGTGCAGTCTTATCAGCCGTAGGAGGCCTCAAGGAAGCTACATCTTCTATGACAGAGGGTATTCTGTTTTAACTCTCTAGTTTATTTTGATACCTTTGATCTCCCTCTGGAGGGAAATATATCTATACTATATATAAAAATACGAGTTTTGTAAAACTTTTGAATCACCTATTATATCCTTATTTTTCGAATATATTTGTCCATTATACCCTTATTTTTCGAATATATTTCTTAAATGTCATTGTTTAAACTTTTATAGTTTTACTCAACTAAAAACTCTATTTTTATTTAATTAAATCTAATATCCTTATAACTATTTAATTTTTACTTTTATATATTAGAATTTTTAAATATACTTTTATAGTTTTACTCAAATAAAAACTCTATTTTTTATTTAATTAAATCTAATATCCTTATACCTATTTTTATTTTTACCATTTTACTAATTTAATTAAAAAACTTAGATATATTACAATTTTTAAAAATATTCCTTAAATAAAATTGTTTAAATTTTACAATTTTTTTTAGAAATAAACTTTTACAGTTATTCTACTAAAAACTCTATTTTTATTTAATTAAATTCAATATTTTTTATAAATATTTTATTTTTACCATTTTAATTTTAAAAAATTGGAGACTTTTTGGTAGCTTTGGAGTTTTTGACCCATTTCAATTATAATATAAACTAATAAAAGTATTATTATCAAGTTTAAAAGTTAAAAGAAGGTGCCTAATAATTAATTATTCATATTTTTTAAAACTAATTAAGTTAAAAATTTATTTAAAATTTAATTATTGTGATAGATTTTTTCTATTTTTGAAGTGTACTTATTGGTAGTTTAATGTATTGGAGTGTATAACAAGAATTTAAAATTTTTAAAAATAAAAAGAAGAGTAACATGCAATTATTTCCTTTGACTTATAATAAAGTTATAGGAGTTGATGCAAAAAAAAAAAAGTCAATCGGGTGGGTTGGACGGGTTTCAGGTTCGGGTCATCTTGGACCAGGTCAAATGTGTCAGGTAATTTTCTCGGGTTATTCGGGTTTCAGCTCATCTTGGTTCAGGTCATTCGGGTCTCGGGTTTGCTGGGTTTAGGGTCATGCTGGTTCGAGTTTTGACCTCAAATCACTCGGGTTATTGATCATTCGGGCTTTGGGTTTTTCGGATCTAGGACTCGGATCAATTGGGTCAGCCTTGTAATTTTTTAATGTTTAATTCTTAAATTTATTTAATGTCTTAATTATTCAATTTATTTTACAATCAACTATCGGTTAAGTTTAGTAAACTGCATATACGGGTTAAAGAGTTGACATGTGTCCCTTTATATATTAATAATTTTGAATATTAAATACGTAATTAAGTATGAAGTGGGGTATATGTTCAAATAAATATTAAATATAATATCTAAATTTATGTTCTTTCATAATAGAAAAATTGTCAAGAAATTACTAATTAATTATGATTATTTATTCATTATGTAAAAAACAAATTACTAATTATAATTTTATTTAGTATTTATTCATATATAATAATTGTTTATATAATGAAGTTTAGCAAATTTAATCATAATAGGTAAAATTATAACAATAATATAATTATTATTGAATAAATTATAGTTTAGAATGATTAAAATTATAACAATGTGGATTTTATTGAATAAAATATAATTTTAGTTTATAATATCTTTGGGTCATCCGGGTTAATTTCTCGGGTCATTCGAATTACGAGTTTGTCGGGTCATTGATCGTTTAATTTCTCTGATCAAGTCGAGTTGGACTGGATTGGACGAATTATCGAATTTGGTCACGTGCAACGCACGTGGAAGTAAAGACTAGTATTAATAAATGTATTTATTGTAAATTACAGGGAGAATAGTTGGGACATCGATAGGAATCTTGATTTTGCTGTTCATAGTTCAAAGATTCGGAACAGACAAAGTGGGCTATGCCTTTGCTCCTATTATTTTCATTTGGTTCTGGTTCATTGCCGGTATTGGCGTTTACAACTTCGTCAAATTTGATCCAACTGTGGTCAAAGCCTTAAATCCTGCTTACATTATACATTACTTTAGGCGAAACAAAAAGGATGCATGGGTCTCCCTTGGCGGTGTTGTTCTTTCCATAACAGGTTAATTCCACTTTGTTGCTTTCTTTTTATTATTCATGAATTAACTACACTTTTTGTAAAACCTTAATTCATTTCTCGGTTAACTATTGCAGGAACTGAAGCATTGTTTGCTGATGTTGCTCATTTCTCGGTTCGTTCTGTCCAGATAAGCATGTGCTCCGTGACCTACCCTGCTTTAATACTGGCATACGCAGGCCAAGCTTCTTTCCTTCGTAAACATAACGATTTCGTTGCTGATACATTTTACAAATCAGTACCAGGTGAATTTTAAATCAAGAA
>AWUE01018193.1:0-11766 GCA_001974825.2 Corchorus olitorius
TCGAAGACGATTTCAAAACATCACTAATGGTCCCCGATAGGCCCATAATAACAAGTGTTCCAAATGAGTTAAAAACTTCACAGTTGGACTAATCTCACCAAATGTAATTATAGTTAGGCCATAAACAATGGTAAAGAAAAGCATTGAGGTTTGCCAAATCGAAGACGATTCAAAACGAAACTAATGGGCCCCGATAGGCCCAAAATAACAAGTTTTCCAAATGAGCTAAAAACTTCACAGTGGACTAATCTCACCAAAATGATTATAGTTAGGCCATAAACAATGGAAAAAAAGCATTGAGGGTTGCCAAATCGAAGACGATTCAAAATGGAACTAGTGGGTCCCGAGAGGCCTAAAATAACAAGTGTTCCAAATGAGCTAAAAACTTCACAGTGGACTAATCTCACCAAAATGATTATAGTTAGACCATAAACAATGGAACGAAAAGCATTGAGGGTTGCCAAATCGAAGACGATTCAAAACGGAACTAATGGGCCCCGATAGGCCCAAAATAACAAGTGTTCCAAATGAGCTAAAAACTTCACAGTGGACTAATCTCACCAAAATGATTATAGTTAGGCCATAAACAGTGGAACGAAAGGCATTGAGGGTTGTCAAATCGAAGACGATACAAAACGGAACTAATGGGCCCCGAGAGGCCCAAAATAACAAGTGTTCCAAATGAGCTAAAAACTTCAAAGTGGACTAATCTTACCAAAATGATTATAGTTAGGCCATAAACATTGGAAAGAAAAGCATTGAGGGTTCCTAAATCGAAGATGATTCAAAACGGAACTAATGGTCCTCGATAGGCCCAAAATAACAAGTGTTCCAAATGAGCTAAAAACTTCACAGTGGACTAATCTCACCAAAATGATTATAGTTAGGCCATAAACAGTGGAACGAAAAGCATTGAGGGTTGTCAAATCGAAGACGATTCAAAACGGAACTAATGGGCCCCGAGAGGCCCAAAATAACAAGTGTTCCAAATGAGCTATAAACTTCAAAGTGGACTAATCTCACCAAAATGATTATAGTTAGGCCATAAACATTGGAAAGAAAAAGCATTGAGGGTTACCAAATCGAAGACGATTCAAAACGTCATTAATAGGGATAGGCCCAAAAGTACAAGTGTTCCAAATGAGCTAAAAACTTCAACAGTGGACTAATCTCACCAAATGAATTATAGTTAGGCCATAAGCAATGGAAAAAAAGCAATTGAGGGTTTGCCAAATCGAAGACGATTCAAAACGGAACTAATGGGCCCCGATAGGCCCAAAATAACAACTGTTCCAAATGAGCTAAAAACTTCACTGTGGACTAATCTCACCATAATAATTATAGTTAGGCCATAAACAATGGAACGAAAAGCATTGAGGGTTGCCAAATCGAAGACGATTCAAAACGGAACTAATGGGCCCGAGAGGCACAAAATTACAAGTGTTCCAAATGAGCTAAAAACTTCAAAGTGGACTAATCTTACCAAAATGATTATAGTTATGCCATAAACAATGGAAAGAAAAGCATTGAGGGTTGCCAAATCGAAGACGATTCAAAACGGAACTAATGGTCCTCGAGAGGCCGAAAATAACAAGTGTTCCAAATGAGCTAAAAACTTCAAAGTGGACTAATCTTACCAAAATGATTATAGGTAGGCCATAAACATTGGAAAGAAAAGCATTGAGGGTTGCCAAATCGAAGACGATTCAAAACGGAACTAATGGTCCTCGATAGGCCGAAAATAACAAGTGTTCCAAATGAGCTAAAAACTTCACAGTGGACTAATCTCACCAAAATGATTATAGTTAGACCATAAACAATGGAACGAAAAGCATTGAGGGTTGCCAAATCGAAGACGATTCAAAACGGAACTAATGGTCCTAGATAGGCCGAAAATAACAAGTGTTCTAAATGAGCTAAAAACTTCACAGTGGACTAATCTCACCAAAATGATTATAGTTAGGCCATAAACAGTGGAACGAAAAGCATTGAGGGTTGTCAAATCGAAGACGATTCAAAACGGAACTAATGGGCCCCGAGAGGCCCAAAATAACAAGTGTTCCAAATGAGCTATAAACTTCAAAGTGGACTAATCTCACCAAAATGATTATAGTTAGGCCATAAACATTGGAAAGAAAAGCATTGAGGGTTGCCAAATCGAAGACGATTCAAAACGGAACTAATGGTCCTCGATAGGCCCAAAATAACAAGTGTTCGAAATGAGCTAAAAACTTCACAGTGGACTAATCTCACCAAAATAATTATAGTTAGGCCATAAACATTGGAAAGAAAAGCATTGAGGGTTGCCGAATCGAAGACGATTCAAAACGGAACTAATGGATCCCGAGACAAAATAACAAGTGTTCCAAATGAGCTAAATACTTCACAGTGGACTAATCTCACCAAAATGATTATAGTTAGGCCATAAACATTGGAAAGAAAAGCATTGAGGGTTACCAAATCGAAGACGATTCAAAACGTCATTAATAGGGTTAGGCCCAAAATAACAAGTGTTCCAAATGAGCTAAAAACTTCACAGTGGACTAATCTCACCAAAATGATTATAGTTAGGCCATAAACAATGGAAAAAAAGCATTGAGGGTTGCCAAATCGAAGACGATTCAAAACGGAACTAATGGGGCCCCGATAGGCCCAAAATAACAAGTGTTCCAAATGAGCTAAAAACTTCACAGTGGACTAATCTCACGAAAATGATTATAGTTAGGCCATAAACAATGGAAAGAAAAGCATTGAGGGTTGCCAAATCGAAGACGATTCAAAACGGCACTAATGGGCCCCGATAGGCTCAAAATAACAAGTGTTCCAAATGAGCTAAAAACTTCACAGTGGACGAATCTTACCAAAGTGATTATAGTTAGGCCATAAACATTGATGCGCCAAGGACTTATCATGGACTTGAAGATGACAATGGAGAACAAGGAAAGGATGTGCATGGGTCGCAAGGAAGCATGGAGAAGCATAAAGATCAAGGAGATATCACACAACATGTTTCTAGCACGAAGGAGATTCCAAAGATGTCATTTGATCCATTGAAGATGCCATTAGGTCCAATGACAAGAGCAAAAGCCAAAAGATTCAAGGATGCATTATTGGGCCTTGTTAGAACTCATCTTGAAGACTTGAAGGCCATCAGAGTTCATTTGAAGAGCTTTGAAGATGATTTGGGCAAGAATATATTCTCATCGATTCCAAGTTCATCACTTTGCTTGCAATCAATGGATGAATGAGCTTGAATGTGATATTTAGGCCATTGTGGGCTTTATTTTATCTTAGATTAGCTTATTTTTAAGTTTGGATATTATTTGGGTTGGGCCTTGTTTGACTAAGTTCAATCCTTATTTAATTATGTCTTTATTTCCTTTTCCTAGTTGGGTTTGGACTAGTTTTACCCTAGCCCATATATTTGGACGAAAATTAGGTTTTATTTTCTAGATCTAGTCATCCCCTATGCCTATATAAAGGCATCAACCCCCTCTTTTGTAATCAAGTTAAGTTTATCAATTAAAGAGAGATTCTTTTGAAAATTTAGCTTCTTTGCTCTAGTTTGAGCAAGCTTAGGGTTCTTCAATCATGTAGAGTCCTAGCAAACAATTAAGTTGTGATTGCTTGATTGTTTGTGAATCTTGTGTTCTTAGGTGTTCAATTGCAGCTCTAATTGAAGGTCTAAGGCCGACGAACGAAGAAGATTGCTTTAGTGAAGATCATCAACATACACATCTAGAAGTTGAAGAAGTTCAAGTTGATTCTTGGCAGGTCTCAAGGATAGATTTGAATCTAAAACAACTAGATTCGTATCAATTCCAAACTTAAAAATAAGCTAATCTAAGATAAAATAAAGTCCACAATGGCCTAAATAACACATTCAAGCTCATTCATCCATTGATTGCAAGCAAAGTGATGAACTTGTAATCGATGAGAATATATTCTTGCCCAAATCATCTTCAAAGCTCTTCAAATGAACTCTGATGGCCTTCAAGTCTTTAAGATGAGTTCTAACAAGGCCCAATAATGCATCCTTGAATCTTTTGGCTTTTGCTCTTGTCATTGGACCTAATGGCATCTTCAATGGATCAAATGGCATCTTTGGAATCTCCTTGGTGCTAGAAACATGTTGTGTGATATCTCCTTGATCTTTATGCTTCCTTGCGACCCATGCACATCCTTTCCTTGTTCTCCATTGTCATCTTCAAGTCCATGATAAGTCCTTGGCGCATCAGCTAGGACTCTACAAGATTGAAGAACCCTAATGCTCAAACTAGAACAAAGAAGCTAAATATTCAATTTGGGTGAATAAACCTCAATTTTATTGAAAACTTAACTTGTTTTTACAAGAGGGGGTCGATGCCTTTATATAGGCAAAGAAATCGACCTAAACCTCCTCAAATCAATGCCCTAGGCGGTTTACATAGAAAAATCTAGAAACTATCCAAAAATAAAAAGCTATGGCGGTTTAGAGAAAGAATTGGACTTAGTCAAACAAGGCCCAATCCAATTGTCTTCTAAACATAAAAATAAACTAATCTAAGATAGAATAAGCCCATGAATAGCCAAATTACACAATAACGCTCAATCATCCATCGACTGCAAGCAAAGTGATGAACTTGGAATCGATGGGATATTCTTGCCCAAATCATCATCAAAGCTCTTCAAATGAACTCCAATAGTTTTCAAGATGAGTTCGAACAAGGCTCAATAATGCATCCTTGAATCGTTTAACTCTTGCTCTTGTCATTGGACCTAATGGTATCTTCAATGGATCAAATGGCATCTCCTTGGTGTTAGAAACATGTTGTGCGATATCTCCTTGATCTTCATGTTTCTCCATGCTTCCTTGCACTCCATGCTCATCCTCTCCATGATCTCCATTGTCATCTTGATATCCTTGATAAGCCCTTGGCGCATCACTATGAGTGAGTAGTTTTCTTATTTCTCATGATGTTTGTTACATTGATCTCCTAACTATATCATGGTGAGACTATTTATGGGTTAGTATTGAATCAATTTCAGTTTATATATCTTGTTCTTAGTTTATTCATATGGAAAAATATGATTCCTGGCCAGTTGATTGTTTATCTATATGAAGTATGTTTTCTTTTAGATCTTTATCATTTATTAGATCGATGCAAGAGTAATTTGATGATACTTACCGAGGATTTGATTTGCTTAGATATATTGCATGATTAGTAATAGTTTTCAGTGAAGCTAATTAATTATGTAGCCTAGTATGCCATCCGATTGATTGTTATGCTCATTACTTATGGAATGGTAAGGCTATCAACGCTAGAAAGTATAGAACATGAAGTTGTATGCTTCGGATGAATGCAAAATTGTACATCGTGATTTGTGTATTCAGCTAGGTATTGATTTAATAGGAAAGATTGGTCGGACCAGTTGCAATTCAACCTAGAAGCTATCCAGCCGAATTGATTGTGTATGTGGAATATTTTGAATGATTGAATAGTCTAGGACCCATGAGTCAAGAGTGATTGTGCTTATGTTATGAGAAAACTCTTTTGTTATTGCTAAACCGATTGCCTTACTTGCTTTATAGTTAGTTTACTTCATTTACTTGCTTGATTACTACTTGTTTTTATTCTCCTTGCCATTGAAAGATTGCTAAAGAAAAGGAAAAGTTACCTCCTCGTGGGATTTGACCCTTGCTTACCACTTTACCCGAGTTTGCAATGATAAATAAAGCTGATAGTTTCTTGTGACGACCAGGGGATGCATCATCACACTCATGTGGCAGCTTTAGTCCGATGTGGCATGCTACGTTAGCATTGTAATGGCGTCGTCACGTTTAATGTTATGGAGGGTGTAATGTGTGCTGAGTAGCGATGCGTAGAAGATGACGAATGAAAGGTCTATTTCACCGCATTCTACCCACGACGACTATCAACGAGAAATTGCTTTGACTACGGAACAGCTAAAATAAAAGGGATTCATCTTCCGGGGTCCTAAAATAAAACTTTAGGGGGCAGATCCAGGAATTGTATATAGTGGGGGCATACTGCACGCTCTAGTACCAACTATATAAGAAAATAAATATAATTTACCTTTAACAAATTATATGATTTAATGAAATGCATAAAAAAATACATCAAATGGAAATGTAACAAAAATTTTCACTGAGTTTTCAGAATTTTCAATTTAATTAAGACAATTTATTCTCATTATATATACTATCGAACATAGTTGGAGAAAAGTAAAGAAAAATTTATGACAAGTGACTGATTGAGGTGATGACCCCGACAAGAGCGAGAACATGAGTTAAATCCCCGGAAGTGTATTTGTTGGGAGGGTTTTAACCTTTCACACTTCCGGTTCGAGAGTGATTAGTCTCGGTCCAATTATTGGAGATACATTAGGTTAAATAAAGAAAAAAAGTATTGGAGAAACCTAAGAATCTAGTAAGGAGCGTGGGGTTAGCTATGACTTGCGAAGGATAAAAATGAACTTTTAAAATATTAACAAAAAAACTAAAGATATAAATGGGATTAGTTATAGAAAATAACTAGTATTTGGAGTTGATGTGTAGATTATTTACCCCTTGTTTGACATCGTTTTCGTTTTTCTGTTTTTAGTTTCGTTTTCGTTTTTTTTGTTGTTGCGTTGTCAATTTTTTGAAAACAAAAACATGTTTGGATATACAATTTTGTTGTATGTTTTTAAATAAAAAGGTAAAAAAAATTGTGAAAAAGTATGTGAATTACTATTCATCAATGTGTTTCTGTGTTTTGGAAAAATATGAAAACACAAAAGTCTTGCTTCCATTTTTTTCCACAATACTGATTCTGTTTCCAAAATTTTTGAACAATTTTTGAACATCCTGCCAAACATGTTTTCACTGTTTTGTTTTAAAAAACAGATAATTAACAACAGAAAACAAGAAACAAAACCAATACCAAACAACCCCAATTTTTTACTATACTTTTTAAATTTTCTCATATTTAATGATATACAATTACATAAATAAAATAGTTGAACGATTTCAATGGGGGCACATGCCCCGGTGCCCCATGCTACATCCGTCCATGATGTTGGATAACATGAAAATAAACCTTTAACATGCAAATGCAAAATGCCAATGTACAAACTTCTTGCACTGATATGTTTAGAACATTTTTTTTCATATATATATATATATAGAACTTCACTAACGGGTAAAGTATAGGTTAAAAGTTCAAATAGGGATTTGACTGAAAAGGTATTTAAGGGTCTAAACTTCAGAAATGGAATTAATTCGTCACTCCACTTCAACGATGTCATGTCCCCGTCTAACCCCCCAACTGCCAACACTGTAGCAGTTGGTTTTTTTTTTTTATGTAACTGCAAAAAAGGAAAAGAAAAAACATTTTTATATTTTGGTTTTCGTGCTTGTCTGGACATTTCACATGTCATGTAGGTACCACTCTTTGTTGTTAGCTAGCTTAGCTAAGCTCTGCTTTGCTTTTCCCCTTTGCTTTACTCTTTCTCTCTTCTTTCCCTTTTTTGCAACAGAGCCTTAACCTTAGCTGCATTAGATTCTTCTTCCTCTTTCTCACTCCAACCAACGCTACCAAAGGATCCTTAACTTGTTCATCTCCGCATTGCCTCTTCTTTTTTTTTTTTTTCCATTTTTTAATCTCTACTCCTGTCTTTTAAACTTGTACTACTATATATCAAATTTATGAATCTGGGTAACCCAGAATCTCTACTGGGATTTTAAAGCTCTGGGGAATCATTCAAAGTAGTACACTGCAAGGCTGCACTTTTTCCATTATTATAATATTATCACCTCAGCTTTTTCTCTGTTTTTGCTAAATGGGTTTCTGAGTTGAGGCTTGTTGGTGGGATTTTTCTGCTGATTATAAATATATCTCCTTTGAAATCACATATTCTGTTGGGGTTTCAGTAGCTTTGGGAGTTTAATCACATATTATGGGGAAGGTTTCAGTTGGAATTGCATGTTTATTTTGGATGATATGCAGTGTTAGAGGAATTGGAGTGAACTGGGGAACACAGTCATCCCACCCTCTACCCCCAGAGACTATAGTAAGGATGCTGAGAGAAAATGGGTTCCAAAGAGTGAAGCTTTTCGATGCAGATTATGGGACTCTTAAGGCTCTTGGTAAGTCTGGGATTGAAGTCATGGTTGGAATCCCAAACGACATGCTTGCTTCTGTTGGTGGCAGCATGAAGGCTGCTGAGAAGTGGGTTGCCAAGAATGTCTCCCAACATATTACCTCAAATAATGTCAACATCAGGTCACCTTTCTTATTTCTTTTTGCTTTTCTCTCTTCAATTCTGTTCCTATCTTATTACTTATTACATTATTACAACTTATAATGACCCTTATGTATATATTCTTGGAATTATTATTATTGGTATTAATTACATCTTCTGTGGCCACAATAAGCTACCCTTATGATTTGGTACCGTGGAAATGGAAATGAAAGTGATGGGCAGGGGAGTATGTTGGAAGAAATTTTTCTGAAAACTCCCCCAGAGAAGTTGTTCAAAGTTTTACTAATCAAAATACCCAATAGCTTCATGGTCTGTGGATAGAGTGCTATACTTCCGAAAATAGTTATGGTGATAGCAGTTCAATTCAAACATTTGCAATCTCAGTCTCAATATAATATATGTATATCAAAAAAAGAAATTGAAAGGAAGTAAAATCAAATTTGTTTTAACTATTGGAAACTTTCCCAATTGACCAAATTTTATTGGTAAATTGTATCATAAACATTAGAGTTAGAAGTTGCAAAGCTTTTAAAAAGACTAAATGGATGTTGGGTAAGAAAATCAAAAGCTACATGCACTAACTGGTTCTGTCTGCAAATTATCGTAACTGAATTCTTTCATATGCATTAGCATTTAGTTAAGCATCAAATTTAGACAATTTGTTAAGGATCCAAATGGAACTATTTAGAGGTTATGAACTGAAAAGGAACTGGAATAAAAGGAAAGGGATCATTTGTAAAGGTCATATGGTCGTGAATCTTTCCACACTTAATTTACTGCAGAAGATGGTTTGATTTGAAAGAGCAATTGTGCTTAAACAGTGAGAAGTATCATTACCTTGAGAACAAGGTATTTTAAAACGGTCCAAGCAAAGTAAGATTGGCTAGCAAATTTTCTAATAAACTACTAAATAGGTCAACTGAAACCTTTGCCTCTAACCATAGTTCTGGTATAATGTAGGTTTGCATTGAATATCATTACCTCTATTTCTTGTGCATTGAAAGTTTAATCTCTTGTATGGTTAAAGCTTTAAAACTGTTGTCTCAATCTCTACAATAACCCTGCGAATCGCCTGAACTTCATTTTTACATATATTATCTTTTCTAATGACTTGTGTGAATTTACATTGATCTTTTTAGACTTAAAAACGATTAGCTATATTGTATGTGAATGGCTGAATGCGAGGCAAAGCAATCCACAGAGAATTGCTTTGAACTCTTGCAAGTTCAATAAATTCTCTCCCTAACCCCTTCAACATTGTTATCGAGAATATTGCTTAATTGATTTGTACCTTTTTATGTTATTGAGATCTTTTTCATTTATTCATGTATCTGAAGGTTTAATCGTCTGGCCATGTCTGTGAAATGCTTGACCTTGAAATAAGTTTAGGCATTCTCTAGCATTGCTAGTTGTTCATTCTTTGAGTTCCATTATGTTGGTGCCTGGTTTTACCCCACTTAGGTTCTACTTTGCTTACAGATATGTTGCTGTCGGTAATGAACCTTTCCTGGAGACATATAATGGAAGCTATCTTGGATTAACCTTCCCTGCTCTTCGGAACATCCAGTCTGCCTTGGTCAAAGCTGGGCTGGGCAGCCAAGTAAAGGTTACAGTTCCCCTCAATGCCGATGTTTATGCAAGTTCTAGTCAATATCCATCTGGTGGCGACTTCCGCACTGATATCCATGATTACATGCTTACAATTGTCAACTTCTTGAGTGTTAGTGGTGCTCCCTTCACAGTAAACATTTATCCCTTTATAAGCCTCTATTCTGACCCCAACTTCCCAGTTGAGTATGCATTCTTTGATGGCAATGCAACACCACTAAATGATGGTGGGACATTATATTACAACATGTTTGACGCTAATCTTGATACCCTTGCGTATGCATTAGAGAAGAATGGATTCGGAAATTTGCCAATTATAGTTGGGGAGATTGGGTGGCCCACTGATGGAGACCGGAATGCTAACATGGAGTATGCTCGACGATTTAATCAAGGTTTTATGTCTCGCATTTCAGGTGGGAGAGGAACCCCAAAGAGGCCTGGGCCAATAGATGCATACTTGTTTAGTTTGATTGATGAGGATGAGAAAAGCATTGCTCCAGGAAATTTTGAACGCCACTGGGGGATATTTACTTATGACGGGCAAGCCAAATACCCTCTCAACCTTGGTACCACAAACTCTGGAGCTTTAGTTCCTGCAAAAGATGTACATTACTTAGAAAGGAAGTGGTGTGTGATGAAGCCTTCAGCCAAACTTGATGACCCACAAGTGGCACAAAGTGTGAGCTATGCATGTGGTCTTGCTGACTGTACTTGCCTTGGTTATGGGACATCTTGTGGAAATCTGGATGCTAGGGGTAACATATCTTATGCATTTAACAGTTACTTTCAGAAGAATAACCAGCTTGAAGTAGCCTGCAAATTTCCGAATCTTTCAATGATCACGAAAACAGATCCCACTCCATCGGTGGGAAATTGTAAATTTCAGATAATGATCGAGCCCTATTATGAATCTGTTGGACAGAGATTTGGATGTGCCGGGAAGCCATTGGGTTTGGTTTCTGTTTTTATTCTCATGATACTGACGATTCTATGATTTCAGGCTCCTAATTGAGGTATCATTCTTCTATGAAACTGTTCACATGATGACTGTTTGAAAGTGTAGTTATGGTACCATGTGTCTCACTTTAATTTTGCTATTGAGAAGTCATACATTTCGACGCTAATTGTTTTGATTTAGAATTTAATTATTTGACATTATGGGAAAAACAATGAATCATTTGAGTCGGATTCAATATTTTGATACGAGTTGACTGCTAGCAAAGACTTGGCCTAGTCTAGTGTTGCTCTAACAGGTTTAGTTGAATCAAAGGCCTGCTTTCGTTATGTTTGTTTCTCCGATTATGTACATATATATATATATATATATATATATATATATATATGTATGTATGTATGTATGTATGTATGTATGTATGTATGTATGTATGTGTGTGTATATCACAAAACACATCTGTTTTTACCATAATCTTATTGTTATTACTAGGAGAGTTGGACGGGACTTCATAATGTGTAGGAAAAAATGCATTGGAACTTCCTTCCTGTGCCTCGGTTGTCTTGGCATATTTTAATATACCATGAGATTTCCTCTGCAAAATGCAAATGGTTGGATAGAAAACTCCAAGGGCCTCTTTGTTTTTTTAGTGCTTCATTTACAGTGTGTTTGGATTGAAGGACTAGTAAGGGACGGGATGGGACGGGATGGGACGGGATGGGATGGGAAGTCCTTTTAGTTAATGACCCATGTTTGGATTGGAAATTAGATTTGGTTCATGGGTTTTGGAGGATCAATTTTGGTCCTTCTTGATCCTTATAAGTCCACCATTTTTGGTATTGAGTACCAACAAGAACCAACAAAGTTTTTATTTATTAACAGTGTGTTTGGATAAACTTTTTGAGGGATCAGTATAGGACAGGATAGGATGGGAAAGGAGGGTTTTTTGAAGGAAAGGA
>AWUE01018194.1:0-15689 GCA_001974825.2 Corchorus olitorius
ATAAAAAGTAAGGAACATGAGGGATCATCTAACATTTAATAAATAAAAATTTTGTTGGTTCTTGTTGGTACTCCAAATTGGAGTACCAAAAAAGGTGGACTTATAAGGACCAAAATTGATCCTCCAAAACCCATGAACCAAATCTAATTTCCAATCCAAACATGGGTCACTAACTGAAAGGACCTCCCATCCCGTCCCGTCCTATCCCGTCCTATCCCGTCCCTTACTGGTCCCTCAATTCAAACACACTGTAAATGTTAGGTGATCCCTCATGTTCCTTACTTTTTATATTTTAAACAATCCAAACAAGGATTGATCATTCCCTTCATTTCCTTTACAAAAACCCTCATTTCTCATCCTATCTTATCCTATACTGATCTCTTAAAAAGTTTATCCAAACACACTGTTACTATTTGGAGGTTTTTCTTTTTTCTTTTTCCTTTAAATTATCAAATTTCTTTTTTCTTTTTCCTTCAAATTATCAAAGGAACAAGACAAGTTATTTGGCTTTAAATATGAATTATTTTAACATGATAAGCACGCAACATGCCAATATCAACAAATTGAAGGTAATTCTTTTTTTTTTTAAGATAAGAAGGTAAAAGTATAAAGAAGAAATCAAATGGGAAAAAATAATTGTTGGAAGAGTTTTACCCATATAATGGGTCAATTTAGCTCGAGCAAGCTTAATTTTTAATATATATATATAAAAAAAACTGGTAAAAATAATTAATTATAAAGTAATTAATCTATATACTTATATATTTTAATCTAGAATAAATAATTCTTTAAAATAAAACAATTCGATTTTTTCCCCACACTTATTAAAATTTTATTTTTTACTATTCTAAATAAAAGTGGATGCGAAACCAGCCCGACCCGCCAACCATCGCCTTTGATTTTACCGGTCACTTTCTTTGAGAATTTATTTTTTGAAACTTGAAAGTTTCTATAAAACCCACCCAAAACCCTTGCTCACCATCTCCTTTTGTTCAACGCCGCCGATGAGGTTCCAAAAACACGTTATACGCAGCCGCAGCTTCTCCGGATGCAGAACCTTCATGGACGGCGCCGCCGCCAACAAATTCGTCAGAGACCGCGGCCTAGACCATGCAGTGGAGCGAGAAAAGAACCTTCGGCCGCTTCTAGACGTTAAGAACCTCATCAAATCGGAACCTTCCAAGTCCCTCCCCATCACTATAATCTCCCAACAAAGAGACTCCCTAAAGATCCCCTGCCGCCCCATAGAATTCATCCGCAAATATCCTTCAGTCTTCCAGGAGTTCCTCCCCGGCGGAATTGGAATCCACCCCCATATCAAGCTGACTCCAGAAGTGCTTGATATTGATGCCGAAGAGCATTTGGTTTACCAGAGTGATTCTTACAAGCGACTGGTAGCTGACAGGCTTCTGAAACTGCTGATGATTTCAAAAATGAACAAAATACCAATCAGGATTCTTGATTTACTAAAATGGGATCTGGGTCTTCCGCAAAATTACTTGAAAACTCTTGTACCCGATTTTCCAGATTATTTTCGCCTTGTTGGGGGTGAGGACTCTGGTGAGCTGGAGTTGGTTTGTTGGAGTGATAAGCTGGCAGTTTCAGTTTTGGAAATGAAGGCCATGGAGGGGACAGAATCAAGGTCTTCGATTGCATTTCCTGTGAAGTTTTCCAAGGGATTTGAGATGGATAAGAAGCTCAAAAAGTGGTGGGATGATTGGCAGAAATTGCCTTATGTTTCACCATATGAGAATGCGCTTCATCTTTTACCAAAAAGTGATGAATCTGACAAGTGGGCTGCTGCTGTCTTGCATGAGATTCTGAACCTCTTTGTTGCGAAAAAGGCGGCGAGGGATGATGTTTTGTGTTTGGGGGAGTACTTGGGCATACGGTCAAGGTTCAAGAGAGTTGTGCTTCACCACCCACACATTTTTTACATATCAAGTAAGAATACAACTTATACTGTGGTTTTGAAGGAGGCCTACAAAAGGGGGTTGTTGACAGAGAGTAATCCATTGATGGTTATTAGGAATCGATATATTCATCTTATGCACACTACTACTGTTAAAGAGAATGGTAAAGATATTTCCATTCCTAGTGGAACCAATCAAGAAAAGACGGATGATGATGATGATAGTGAGGAGGAGAAGGTGTCGAATGACTTGTCTAGTTCAGATGAAGATGATGAAACTGTTGCAGCAGTCAGTAGAAGAAGAACAAATAAGAGGACAAATGTGAACTTGAAAGCTCCTGAAACTGGTGGTGGTGGACTTAGTAGAAGAAGAACAAATACAAGGACCAATGCCGACTTCAAATCTCATTGTGGTAATGTTCAAGGTCAAAGTCCGCCACAGCCACATGGTTCCAGAAATGTCCACCGAAAATCGCAACCAAGGCCGTCAACTTTGCGTGATAGAAGCACAAGGTCATTGCCAGAATAGAATGGAACAACATATGGGGGCAGGTCAGCTTCTTTTTCTGATTCTTTTCCTGATATATATATATATATATATATAAATTTAGGAAAGAATAACAAGAGACGAGAGCATCATCAGTTTGAGCCTCCAAGGAAATTGTTTGATTTTGAAATGAGGGCCTGGACACAAGATTCTATCTTGTCCTTTGATTCGCCAGTATTTAAATGAGTTTATTTTTGTATTATCAATTGAAATACTAGAAGCTTATTGTCTGAAAATCCATCAGGTTTCAGATTTTTGGCCTTTGGTCTTTATCCCATTTTTAACTCTCATGAGCACATATTATATTTAAATAAATATGGAAAAGTATCAGTATCCTAAGTATTTTGCATTTAATAATTACATAATAATGAACAATAAGTGTAGACTTTCAGAACCTTAAAATCAACCATGGTTTGGTTGTCAACATATGATATGATGGTGTATAAGGTTAGCTGATTGATGAGAGTTCATGCAGCTAGTCATTCTGCTCCTCCTTGTATTCTGCCTTGGTTCAGTTTCATGGTAGCACAAGTTTATAAATAATCATCCATCTGCTTCCTCATGAGGTTGGCAAATTGATTGTACATGGAGCTAATTGCTAAAAGATGTAGACTATTAACTAAATTGAGAAGTGAGCTGTCAAGTGTTTGATGATTATGAGTCGCTTCTAAGATCTGCAAAAGTGTTTTATAGATTTTGCTGTCTTTCTTGCAACTCAACTTTACATGGTATATTGAACACCTTTGTTCATCTTCTATGTTTTTGGCCATCCATCTTTGTTCAGTTCATCTATAAAGATAAATTGTCTTTTATTGTTCATGCATCAGTCTTCCTCTCTTCATCGAGTAACTGTTGCCAACTAGTTTTTGTTTGTCTTGGAACATTGGTTTGTACATACTAGTGGTTTTTTTCAGATTGTTCCTATTATTAGGAAAGGGGGTATTGGAATTTTCAATTTAACAAGGGGAAATTTTAACAGTAGGGGAAGTTAGTATGTCGAAGTATCCTTCATGTCACGTCCTGTTCCTCTCAAGCAATGTCTTGGGCTTTTCCGTCCATTTTGGTTTTTACATTCTTTCTTAATGATGATTTTAAAGATCTCTTAGAGGACAGAAGGATACAACGAAGGGGAACAGAGTTGCAACGTTGTTATGATAAAATAATGATACTAACGGGCATCCATTTTGACTCTGACCCGTTATTATAATAAAATAATGATACTAACGGGCATCCATTTTGACTCTGGCACGTGTGTATGTGAGCGGTGCGATTAGTACCGTTTAGATTGAGATTATTAGAGCAGCGATTGAAAAGGAGATTATGATTAAGGTTCCGTTTGACCGATGTACCAGTGCACTGACCCAAACAGTGATGAACCAGTTTCGAGGAGATTATGATTAAGGTTCCGTTTGACCGATGTACCAGTGTACTGACCCAAACAGTGATGAACCAGTTTCGTTTGACTGGTTCACCAGGTGCACTGAACATGACCTCTTTCAGAGTGTAATCCCAGTTCTTCCCATCTGATTTATGAAGAAATATATAGAAAAACAAAATAACATGCATTTTAAATAAAGTAAAAAACAAAATAACATGCATTTTAAGTAAAGTAAACTAAACCTAAGGGGTCGTTAAATTTTACCCTTTAAATCTATTTAAAGGCCCTCACTCTGTTCAACTGAACAAATTCTTATTGCCCAAGTCCCATAATATTGTCAAATAGTATATTATATTATTATATTATTAGACGAATTGTATAAAATCTTCATTAGTTAGTAGAGTAGGCCTGTCCAACGGTCCGGGTCGGGTAAATCGGGTCGGTTCCATTTTAGAACCGAGGGAATTGAGGTAATATTTTTGGCACTGAAGACCGATCCGAGATTACATGGGACCGACATGGAACCGACTAGGTCGGTTCCTTCGGGTTCTCAGACTAGTCGGTCCTAATCGGATCAACAATTATAAACAATAAAGCATACTGAAAATGAAATGAAAATATAAAGATCTGATTCTGATTCATCATCATTCATGAACCTTGTTCACTAACTAATCAAATATCCACCTTGTTCACTAATCTAAATGTTTTAAGCTTGAATATTGTTCACTTGTATTTTGCAGGTGAACTAATCAAAAGATTCGTTTTAGTTGAACCATATGGATAAACTGATGAATTGGAAGACAAAATTAAGTTTATGTCTCAAGGACTTGTCATGATTAATTTCCTCTCATTTTCTTGCATTAGCATTAGCGTATACTTAACCAGCAGCCAGACAGCTATTCTTTGCGTCATGAACAATTTAAACAAGAATTTAATTAAAGCAAAGCAAGTGCAATGTTTTACGAGGCATTGGTGAATCACTAATCAAATATCCACCTTCAGGCCAATCTTTTAACTGGAAAAAGGAAAAAATGACAATGAATTATGTTTAGTCAGGAACTCAGGATTGCACTGAAATACCATATCCCAAAGCTTTCATCTTCAACCAATAAATAACAAAAATCGCTTTTTTGGTTATATATATTATATACACAAGTAAGAACTAAGAAGACAGGGAAGAAAATATAGATGGTCAATTGGTCATGGTTGTCGAGAAAGGCAGAAAGTTGAAGAAGGTTTACCTTCAACCTCTTGGTTGTTGTCGCCGGCGTCGGGATTGACCATTTTGTGATTTTGTCGGGGTATAAGTCAAAAGGAAGGAGAAATTAAGATGAAATCAAAATAAAAAGTGGAAAATTTGAAGAATTTAAAAAGATTGGGGATTGGGGATTTTCGGGTGAGGTTTAGGTTTCAACTGAAATTTAAACAGAAAAGAGGCAAAGGAAGAAGAAGACACGTGAGTCCCGACCTCTGACTGTCTGTCGGGAGGCTCGCCGGCGTCAATCTGAGTGATCAACGGTGAGAAGCGGAGTGAGAGTTCGGAGGGAGAGAAAGAGGAAGAGGAGGGCGTCGCGAAGATGTAAGGAAAATTATGAAATTAAAATTAGGTTAGGTTTTAGTTTTAGTTTAAGTTTATATATTTTCGGTAAATTTTATTTATTTATAATATATATAATAAAAACTTAAAACCGATTACTAATATATATTATATATAATATATCTTAAATATATTTAATATTTATAATAAAATATATAATCAGGTTCTCGATTCGGTTCAGTTCTACAAATATTGGACCGAACATTGGACCGAGCACCGAATGTTATGTTAGGTTGTACCGAGAAACCCGAAGGGACCGAATACACCGACTCAAATGACCCAAAACCGAAAAAAATGGTCGGTTCTTTCGGTCCGGATCGGTTTTGGACAGGCCTAGCAGAAAGTTCTTGAACCCAAAAACTTCGTTTCAATGGTTCCTTCTAAACAAATTAGAATCTGCACTAGATTCAAGCAAAACTGGTCTTTATCTATCCACCTCAAAGCTAATAAATTTGTTGACTCTCATGAGTGTTAATTAGAAAGAAAAAGAAAAGGAAAAGTAGAATCCAATGGAGCACATGTCAAAACGACAATAGCAAGATCTGTTCAAGTTGCCAAATCCAGGAGTATGAAATCCCTAATGCACAGTATACTGAGATCAACATAAGTGGTACAAAGGGAAACTTATCACCAAGAAGATAAGGATGCAAGAACTGACCCCATATCTCAACAACCAAAATACCAAACACGTAACTTTTTGCAACCCAACCAAGTACAAACCCTCCTTTCTCTGCAGCGGTTCGTGAACTTCCCTTCTGTTCAGATTGACTGGCCTTTTGTTTTAAGAGAGATTGACTGGCCTTCTTATCAGCCTGTAAAGTGACCTTTGTTGCGATATTGTTGGAGAATTGTGCAGAAAAACAGAACCACATTAGGATAGAGTGTAGCAGCAACAACAACACTTTTATTGGATATTCTTGGGCTTCATATAGAAGGGGAAACATCGAGTAGCAAGACACTGCATGGGGAATGAATATCAATATTTACGTCAGTCTTTCATGCTAATAGGTGATATTCTTCTGCATATACTTTTGAGCAGCCCTACATGATTGAACTTTAGGTATCAAATTGAAGTTGGCATGAAATATTCAAGCATAATGGCATGTTTCTCCATAAACGTGAGCGAAAAGCAATATGATAACTACAATGAACTGGGTAGCAGTGGAAATAACAGAAGCATATTTATTCACCCAAGGTACCAACAGGAGTAGCACAAAAACCAAACCCTTAATTGCAAAGCACCTCTATCAGTCTAATACCTGTGCAAGTTTCAATAATTAACAAAGAGAGATAACTGATACAAAAAAAGCCATTACCTACAGACAGCAAGAAGTAATGCTTTGCATCCTCCAAACTTTCCACAGCAACAACAGCAAGAGGGATGACAAAATGTAGTGATGCTTTCTCATGAACATGCCACCCAAATAAAAAACCACATGTGTAGGCATAGGCAACTAGTCTAGCAATCATCAGCGGTCTAGGATCCCTCCAAGCTTTAATAAGACAAGGAGATAAGGCAAGCAGGACCATAATGAAGGTTGTCACAGGAGTTATCTGCCATTTAATTGCGATAAAGTATAACAAAAATTAGTCAATACAATTGACATAGACAAAACGAAGATGGCATCTCGTCAAATGTTAAACATCAACAAGCATCCTTCTTGTCTATCCATCAAACTCATAACCAACACCATAAAATGCTTGAGCTGACATGATTATTAAATAAATAAGGGATTGGTGAATGGTGAATGGGGATTGAGGGTGACCGGTAGATCTGAAAGAATAGAATCTCCTTGATTTACAAACTCCTCTTCTAGATCTAGACATATAAAATTCCCACTACATTTACTGTGTAACCATACCTGAGGTAGTATACTGAATGGTGATGCATCACCAACTAGTCCACCAGTGAATGAAGCTGCAGGTACAGGGATATTGAACCCAAACTTCCTCAGAAAGAAAGCAATCCCCTTATCTAACATGATATAGAAAACCCAAAAGTTTGGAGCCCAGTATGCATGGCAGAGTCCCCTGCCAAAAGGAAACATGCGGCGGATGACTTGTTGTATCTGCAAGGTATTTGTTGTATACTTTAATAAAAGAAATGTATAATCTGACATGGTAATTCATGGCTTTACTTAATCACCATTAGGCATGTCGAAGCAAAACCAGAAAATCTGCTAAAAGTATGCCCTTCTGAGTGAACCAGAAAAGGAAGGAGCAAGGCCAACCAAGGCATCGGTATGGCCAAAAAAAAAACCAAGGCATCGGGAATAGATGGAGGGTTAATGGTTTAAAAAGAAAAACTACAGCACTATAAGCTTCTCACATCACAAAGGCAACATGTCCATAAGTCAAAAGTAGTGGAGCTCAGCTATCAGTTCTGATGACAAAATCTTTCCAATACTTAAGCTTAAGGAAAATGCCAGAATTCAAATGCAATTACTAAAATAAATGCAGAAAAAAGGCAACTCATGCCTATAACATTTCACAAGTTTAGTGCACAACTACTCATACATTCATTTACGTAAGGCAAGCAAAGCAGAGATGAAAATTATTTTATTGTGAAAGCAGATCACTGCACTTTTTAATGGGAAAACATAAAGGCAAATCAAAGATCATACCCACAATATGGTAAAGCAGAATCTCACTGCACTTTCAAAAGGAAACCATAAAAGCAAAGTAAAGGAAGAATTACCTGTCCATAATAAACAAATGGCCCATATGCTGCTGCAAAAACTGCTACAACAACAGCACCCATAACTGAAAGCCGAGCAAAACCCCTAACAAGCCCACCCCAGCAGTAATGCCTCAATAAGTAAACAAAATAAACAGGAGCGGCCACTGCAAACAAATGCTTAAAACACAACAATACCGCAAACAAAAACCCACCCATCAAATCTCTCTTTTGTGCTAAAAACGAAATCGACAGCAACAACCACCCAAACAAAAATCCATTGTACTGAAAATGCATATGGTCCACAATCATGAGCCCTGGAGACCAAAGCACCAATACCCAAACCAAATTTCGCTTCAAAGAAGCCAAATTTGAAGTTAATCTGTAGACACCGTAGAAAAGGAACAAGTCTGAGACAATGACTGATATCCTCTGGAAATAAATGGCGGAATTGACTTTGTAATTGAGGCCATGATGAAGATCAACGATCTGGAGATCGACAAGACGAGCAAAGACAGAGAGGAAGCGTTCAAAGTAGGCGAAGAAGGGAGGGTAATCAAGGGTCCATTGACTGGTTTCATCGGAGTACCATTGGCTTAGAGGAAGAGAGTTGGTAATGGCGAGCCAGTGGCGATGGACTTCAAAGTCCGTACTGTGGTAAGATGGGATTAGTAGCAGCTTTATGGTTGTGGCTATGCCCAAAAACCACAGCAGCTGAGCTTTCAACATTTTGGGATTCCCTGCCGCTTCCATTCAACAAAATGCAATGCAAATCTATTACAAAAGAGCAACATTAGAAATAAACAAGAAAATTGGCAGATAAATATCATTTCCAAACTCCTTGGGTTTAGAATTAAAAATCGACGGATACACAGTAAATGCCTAATCTTTCCAGCAGAGTGAAGGAAGAAAATTAAAAATAAAAATAAAATCTTCGAGATCTTAGAAAACAAGTCAAAATAGATACCGAGTCTTGAAGAAAAGCAAGATAAGTTCAAATGATAAAAAGAAAGATAAAAGATACTCACTTCCATTGAAGACGAAGGAAGGAGGCTTTAGTGCGGAGCAGAAAATTGCGACCGTTTGCGTTGCCGGAGAAGAGATTAGTAGCGGTGGCTGAAGGAGAAGCTGCGACAGGTTAAGAGGAAAGGCTGGCGGAGGTTTCAATCAAAATTGCTTGAGGCCAGCCCGGAGAATGGAGAGAGTAATTGGGCTATTAACAAGTGATGAAGGACAGCCCATTTCGGCCCTAATTATGCTTTCTTTTTACGTTTTTCTTTTGGCACCAAATTTTCTTTTTACGTTTTAATACATTGGTGTTTTTTTTTTGGCAGAACGTTTTATAATACATTGTTTATGTAAGTTCATTTATTCGTTTATAGTACTTGTTTTAGAAAAATAATATTTCGATTCATTAATATCAAATATCCAGATTACAAACGAGTATAAAATCTCCACTTCAAATACAATTCAACCAAACTGCATGATCAATACAAGTAGGGCGGCCTACGCTTACGCTGCAGTCATCTTCTTATTATGGCTATATTTTTTTAGTTGTTTAAGTCGATTAGAAAGAAGATATTGCATTGGCTGTAAGTTAATCAATTAGGAGAAACTCATACATCGAAACAAATAATTCGTATATATAAAACAAAAAACATGACCTCTCTTTCATTCTAAAAGTGCATTACCTAAATTCTACTCCATTTCTAGGTAATTCAATAAAATAAAGCCAATATTCTACTCATTCATCTCTAGATAATTCATCAAAATAAAACTAATATTTAATTGTTGCTTGAAATGTATGTTGATTATCTAAAAAAAACATAATATGTTGCGGTCATTTTTTAATCTTGATTGCAATTGTTAAATTAATGAACTCGGGTAGACACATTTACAGCACTAATCCTTTGGAATTCCGGCAGAGGAGTTGAACCTATAAATCTTAATATCCACATACAATCAATATGTAATTAAAGCACACTTAATCATAAATATAAAAATAGTAAATTACAAAAAAGGGCAGCAGGAAAAGTAAGGGAGGAAATTCATCGAGGGCCTTTTTAGTCACCCGAAAAGTGAGAAAAGACAAAAGGAAAAAAAAAAAACTAAAAGGAGGCACCATATTAATCCTAAATTTGGCCTTTTAAGTAATTTCCATAGCAATTGTTAAATTAATGAACTTGGGTAGATACATTTATAGCACTAATCCTTTTGGAATTCCGGCAGAGGAGTTGAACCGGTAAATCCTAATATCCACACACAATTAATACATAATTAAAACACACTTAATCATAAATACAAAAATAGTAAATTACAAAAAAAGGGCAGGAGGAAAAGTAAGGGAGGAAATTCATCAAGGGCTTTTTTAGTCACCCGTTAAGTGAGAAAAGACCAAAAAAAGCCAAAAGGAGTCACCACATTAATCCTCAATTTGGCCTTTAAGTAATTTCCATAGTTACTAAAAATAATATATAGTATATATGAGTTAAATCATGTGCAAATCTATTTGCCAGTCTATTAACATGACTAAAATTATAAGTTTTTTTGTATACTCCTCCTCCTCTTGATCATTCAAAAGGAGGAAGAGGTTGATTTCATATCTCGTTTTCTTTATTGTTTTCCTTTGTTCAAAATAATCTCCAAAGATCTATAGATTTGTTGGGTTATTTGAGTTTTTGAGTGACTTTTTAAGTCAGTTTGTTGAGTTTGAGTCAGTCACAGTGAATGTGTCTCTGAAATTAGATAGATTGAAGACAGTTCATCTTAGTTTTGACATGATTTCACTTTATGATCTACGGGTTAATCAAGGGGGTTCTCGAATTACTCACCTTTGGGTCGATTATGAAAGTATTATGTTGATTGAATTAGACAGAAACGAGAGCGAAGAGGTGCCGCACGTGCTAGAGACTTATGAAGAAGGTTTGAGACTCCAAATCATCAAGATGGCTCGGGTTGTTAAGCGAGATCAAGATCTAAACGCGAAGGATGAATATATTTTTCAACCTATTGTAATTTCTAATACCTATTTTGTAATTTCATTTATATAAATGAAAATTACATTATCTTTCCTTAAAAAAAAGGACTAAAATTACAAACATTAAAAAAAAAAAGAACTAAGTTCCTTTATTTGGCTAACTAAAATACCCCCTCCCAAAGAGAAGGCTTAGTACTCTTATTAATCTCCAAGACAGCCAAAGTAGAATCGCTTTCCACATCACATGCCAATAAACCATAAGAGTAGGCAAGAAGGAGACGAAATCACAAAACATATGTTTCTACAAACAGCACATTTGGGACATGATCAATCCTCGCTGAAGCACTTCCATGTTGAGTCTGGCCAAAGAATCAGTTTGGTCATATCTAAAGTCTATTTTTCTCCAAACACTTGCTCAGGCCACAAGGATCATCTGCTGCAAATTTTAGGCATTCAGGAAACTGTCAACCTTGGTAGATACCTAGGATATCCCCTCCATGTGAGCAGGATAAAAAAAAAAAAGAGGATTACCTTTTCATTATTGAGAAAATGAGAAGAAAGCTAGCTGATGGAAATCTAGACTACTTTCCAATTCGGGTAGGTTAGTTCTCACCAAGTCTGTGTTAGAAACCATTCCTGCATTTTGCATGCAATGCAGAGCCTTACCTGATGCGCCAAGGACTCATCATGGTCTTGAAGAGCCCAATGGAGATCATGCAGAGGATGTGCATATGCGGCAAGGAGGCTTGGAGAAGCTTGAAGATGCTAAGGAAGAAGTTTCAACCTCATCGGAGTTGGTTTCAAGCTCATCGGAGTTGCCTAAGATGCCATTTGATCCATTAAAGATGCCATTAGGCCCAATGACAAGGGCAAGAGCTAAAAGGTTCAAGGAAGCTTTGTTTGGCCTCATTAGAGTTCATCTTGAAGAGTTTAAAGCCATCGGAGATCATTTGAAGCCCATTGGAGATCATCAACAAAGGAATATTCCCATCGATTCCAAGTTGTGCATTCTTCTTGAAATCGATGAGCATTAGGTCATTAGAGTTGTAATTTGGCCATTGTGGGATTTATTCTATCTTTAATTAGCTTATTTTTAAGTTTGGATGTTATTTGGGTTGGGCCTTGTTTGACTAAGTCCAATCCTTGTTTAATTATGTCTTTATTTCCTTTTCCTAGTTGGGTTTGGACTAGTTTTACCCTAGGCCATATATTTGGACGAAAATTAGGTTATTTTTCTAGATCTAGGGCATCACCCTATGCCTATATAAAGGCACCAAACCCCTCTTGTAAACACAAGTTAAGTTTTCAATAAAGAATTTGAGGTTATTCACCCAATTTGATTATCTTAGCTTCATTGTTCTAGTTTGAGCAAAACTTAGGGTTCTTCAATCTTGTAGAGTCCTAGCAAATTATTAAGTTGTGATAACTTGATTATTTGTGAATCTTGTGTTCTTGAGTTGACAATTGCAGGTCTAATTGAAGACTTAAGGCCGACGAAAGAAGAGGAATCACCTTGTGAAGGTCATCGATCTACCCATCTAGAAGTTGAGGAAGTTCAAGTCGAGTTTGATAGATTTTCAAGGCTAGATTTGAATCTAATACAACTAGATTAGTATCAATTGGTAATCAGAGCATAGGTTGTCATCATCAATCGGTAAATCTATCCTTCTATTCATCGATCATCAAATTTTTCATCCATCTCTTCCATCAAAGTTTTTCAAATTTTCAAGATCCAAAAATTCCGAAAATTCAAAAATTTATTGTGGTTTCATCTTAACTCCAATCGACTTGAAATTTCAGATTTGGAGTCCTCATACCTTGTAGTTTAATCGAAAAATATCAAAAAAATAATAATAAAAAAATTTTGACCAGAAACTTGTGAAATTTATTCTGGCTTCGTTTGAGCTCGGAAAGCTTTGAAATTTGAGATCTAGACTTCTTTTAGTGTGGTCTTTCTGGGAAAAATACTGAAAAAATCAAAAAAATCTTTTGTGTCTGCCGCACTTTTGACATAGGGTTCTTATCCGGGTATATTGGGGAATAGGGTTTTGCTTTTGCAATTGTTTGATTTGATTGCATCTAACCCTAATTGATTGCTTATTTGAGATTTTTGGGTTGCTTTTGCTATGAATTGAAATCTAATTTGAAGAATTTCAGGTTTAAACCCTATTGGAGACAAGTGGTTTAAAATTGGATCTAAGTGGTACTAGGGTTTTCTTTTGATTAAATTGATTGATTTGTGGTGATTGTGTTTTGTGCAGCAAGTTTGGGAGACAAAAGGCTGTTTGGATTGTATAAAGAACACTTTTCTTTTGATTCACTCAAGTTATTGCTCTTAATTGTTTGTTCCTCAAGTAGGTCACGAGAAGAAAGAAGGCTCTAACAATTTGCTCTTATTAGGCCTATTGAAGCTAGAAAAAGGCATAATCTTGTGAGATCATTAAGAGAGTAGTGGATCGCCAATCCATAGGTTGAGTGCAAACACGAGAGCACAACAAAGGTAAAGCACACACACACTAGTGAGGATTTTTATTACTAATTTTTCTTTGTGTGTAGGTACAATGGGAGATCAAAATCAAAACAATGACTTGGCTACCATGATGCAAGCACTTATGCAAAGATTAGATGCCATGGATGCAAGAATGGAAACTATGGCTAAAGCTCAAAATCAACAAGCTCCACTTAGTTTGGTTGATAGGAGAACTTTGAGTGCCTATGTAAAAGGGGATGTTCTAAGGGAGAATTTGTTCCATACTAGGATGTATGCAAATGGAAAGCCTAGTAGTGTGATTATAGATGGCGATAGTTGTAAAAACATAGTTAGTGATTATTTGGTGAAAGAGTTACAACTACCTACTACTAAACATCCTAAACCCTATAGCTTAAGTTGGACCAATGATAGAGAAGAAATTAGGGTTAACAAACAAGTTTTGGTTACTCTTTCTTTGGGTAGGTACAAAGAGGATGTCTTGTGTGATGTGCTACCAATGCGAGCTTGTCATGTGTTGCTTGGGAGACCTTGGCAATTTGACAACAAGGTGAAGCATGATGGTGAGACAAACGAGTACTCTTTTATGCATGGTAAGCGGCCTTTTACTTTAGTTCCTTTATCACTTCAAGAAGCTTTAAAAGATCAAATTAAAGTGAGAGATGATTTTGCTAAATTGGATGATAAATTTAGGGCTAAAGAAAAGGGTAACACCGATTCTAAAATTGCTGATTGTTTTGATGATAAAACAACCTTATTTTCAAAGAGTAATTCTAAATCTGTTTTAGATTTTGTAAGTGATGATACTAAACCTAATTTGAGTATTGTTTGTGATGACACTAAATCTGTTTTAGATGTTGTTTGCGATGATACTAAACCTAATTTGAGTGTTGTTTGTGATGACACTAAATCTGTTTTAGGTGTTGTTTGTGATGAAACAAATTCTGTTTTGGATGCTAATTGTGATGAAAACAAATCTGTTTTGGTTGATCATAGCATTGAAAATAGGACTGTTTGGGGTGAAAGAAAAGAGACTTCTAAGAAAGTTGTTAAAGAGTGTATGTTAGCTAAAAGTGAGATTAAGAGTGCTTTGCATGAGAATTCTGTTTTGATCTTACCTTTGTTTCGAAATACACTAATGGGTACTAACAACTTGTCTGGAGATATTCCAAGCAATATTGTGTCTTTTTTGAGTGATTTTGTAGGAATTGGACTTGTTAATGGGTACTAACAACTTTCTTAGAAGTCTCTTTTCTTTCACCCAAAACCGTCCTATTTTCAATGCTATGATCAACCAAAACAGATTTGTTTTCATCACAATTAGCATCCAAAACAGAATTTGTTTCATCACAAACAACACCTAAAACAGATTTAGTGTCATCACAAACAACACTCAAATTAGGTTTAGTATTATCGCAAACAACATCTAAAACAGATTTAGAATTACTCTTTGAAAATAAGGTTGTTTTATCATCAAAACAATCAGCAATTTTAGAACCGGTGTTACCCTTTCCTTTAGCCCTAAATTTATCATCCAATTTAGCAAAATCATCTCTCACTTTAATTTGATCTTTTAAAGCTTCTTGAAGTGATAAAGGAATTAGAGTAAAAGGCCGCTTACAATGCATAAAAGAGTACTTGTTTGTCTCACCATCATGCTTCACCTTGTTGTCAAATTGCCAAGGTCTCCCAAGCAACACATGACAAGCTCGCATTGGTAGCACATCACACAAGACATCCTCTTTGTACCTGCCCAAAGAAAGAGTAACCAAAACTTGTTTGTTAACCCTAATTTCTTCTCTATCATTGATCCAACTTAAGCTATAGGGTTTAGGATGTTTAGAAGTAGGTAGTTGTAACTCTTTCACCAAATAATCACTAACTATGTTTTTACAACTATCTCCATCTATAATCACACTACTAGGCTTTCCATTCGCATACATCCTAGTATGGAACAAATTCTCCCTTAGAACATCCCCTTTTACATAGGCACTCAAAGTTCTCCTATCAACCAAACTAAGTGGAGCTTGTTGATTTCGAACCTCCAAAGCCTCTAATTTTGTTGATATAGTGCCTAATTTTTGCATGATAGCTTGCAACGAGGTAGCCACAT
>AWUE01018195.1:0-17248 GCA_001974825.2 Corchorus olitorius
GAACTTGTTTCATACTAGGATGTATGCGAATGGAAAACCTAGTAGTGTGATCATTGATGGTGGAAGTTGTACCAACATAGCTAGTATTTACTTAGTGAAGGAGATGCAATTACCCACCACCAAACACCCTAAACCCTATAGTTTAGGATGGATCAACGACAAGGAGGAATTTAAAGTTAACAAACAAGTTTTAGTTTCTCTTTCTTTGGGCAGGTACAATGAAGATGTTTTGTGCGATGTGCTACCAATGCAAGCATGCCATATTCTACTTGGCCGACCATGGCAATTTGACAACAAGGTACATCATGATGGTGAGGCTAATCAGTATACTTTCATGTGTGGTAAGAAGCCTTTAACTTTAATTCCTTTATCACCTCAAGAAGCTTTAAAAGATCAATTAAAATTGAGGGATGATTTTACTAGAATGGAATCTGAATATAGGGCACAAGAAAAGAAAAGGCATGCTAATTCTAGCTCCAATTGTGTTGAAAACAAGGCTGTTTTGGTTGATAGTTCTAAGAAAGTTGTTAAAGAGTGTATGTTAGCTACTAAGAGTGAGATTAAGAATGCTTTGAATGATAATTCTGTTTTGATCTTGCTTATGCTTAAAAATACACTTGTTGCTACTAACAACTTGGATGGAGAGCTTCCAAGCAACATTGTTTCTCTTTTGAGTGATTATGCAGATTTGTTTCCTGAGGAGATTCCTAGTGGTTTACCACCAATTAGAGGGATTGAACATCAAATTGACTTCATCCCTGGGGCGCAAATTCCAAACAAGCCAGCATATAGGACAAACCCTGATGAAACAAAGGAGTTGGAGAAACAAGTTGGAGAGCTGCTTCAAAAGGGCTATGTGCGCGAGAGTCTTTCTCCATGTGCAGTTCCAGTTTTGCTTGTTCCAAAGAAGGATGGAACTTGGAGAATGTGTGTTGATTGTAGGGCAATAAACAACATCACAGTTAAGTATCGCCACCCTATTCCTAGATTAGATGATATGCTTGATGAATTGCATGGTTCTTGCTTATTTTCAAAGATTGATCTTAAGAGTGGATATCATCAAATTCGCATGAAAGAGGGTGATGAATGGAAAACTGCTTTTTAAAACTAAGTTAGGATTGTATGAATGGTTAGTCATGCCTTTTGGATTAACTAATGCACCTAGTACTTTCATGAGATTAATGAATCATGTTTTAAGAGCTTATATTGGAAAGTTTGTTGTTGTTTATTTTGATGATATACTTGTGTATAGCCGCAACTTAGAGGAACATGTTGAGCATTTGAGATGTGTTTTAGATGTACTTAGGGTTGAGAAGTTGTATGCTAATCTTAAGAAGTGCACCTTTGCACAAACAAGCTTGTTTTTCTTGGTTTTGTTATTTCTGCGCAAGGTATACATATTGATGAGGAGAAGATCAAAGCCATCAAGGATTGGCCAACCCCCACCAACATTGGTCAAGTGAGATCCTTCCATGGCTTGGCCGGATTCTATAGGAGGTTTGTTAAGGATTTTAGCACCTTAGCCGCCCCTATTACTAGTGTGATGAAGAAGAATGCACCATTCAAGTGGGGAAAAGAGCAACAAGAAGCATTTGAGACTTTGAAGGACAAATTAACTAATGCTCCTTTGCTTGTTTTACCTAACTTTAACAATACTTTTGAGATTGAATGTGATGCATCAGGTGTAGGTATTGGCGCAGTACTCATGCAAGGAGGGAAACCTGTGGCATACTTTAGTGAGAAGTTGAATGGGGCTGCGTTGAACTATCCTACTTATGATAAGGAGTTGTATGCTCTTGTTAGGGCATTACAAACTTGGCAGCATTATTTGTGGCCTAAGGAGTTTGTGATTCACACGGATCATGAGAGCTTGAAGTACTTAAAGGGTCAACAAAAGCTGAATAAGAGGCATGCTAAGTGGATTGAGTTCATTGAATCCTTTCCATATGTGGTGCGCTACAAGAAAGGTAAGGAGAATGTTGTAGCCGATGCATTATCAAGGAGGTATGTTTTACTTTCCATGCTTGATTCTAAGTTTCTTGGATTTGAGTTTATTAAAGACTTATATGCTAGTGATGCTTACTTTAGTGATGTGTTTAAAGCATGTGAGAATTCTGGATTTGGGAAGTATTATAAGCATGATGGATTTTTGTTTAAAGAATCTAGATTGTGTATACCTACTTGTTCTTTGCGTTTTGTGCTTGTGAGGGAATCGCATGAGGGTGGTTTAATGGGTCACTTTGGTGTTGATAGAACATATGAGATATTGCATGAACACTTCTTTTGACCTAAGATGCGATATGATGTAGGAAAGCATGTTTCTAGTTGCATTACTTGTTTGCAAGCTAAATCTACATCTAAGCCTCATGGTTTGTATACTCCTTTGCCTATTCCTCATGAACCATGGACTCATATTAGCATGGATTTTGTGTTAGGATTACCTCGTTCTAGGAGAGGTAAAGATTCTATCTTTGTGGTTGTTGATAGGTTTTCTAAGATGGCACACTTTATTGCTTGTACTAAAACTGATGATGCCATTAATGTAGCTAATTTGTTCTTTAAAGAGATTGTTAGACTACATGGAATGCCTAGGACGATTGTGAGTGATAGAGATGCTAAGTTCTTAAGTCACTTTTGGAGAACTTTGTGGGCTAAGTTAGGTACTAAGTTGTTATTTTCAACTACTTGTCATCCTCAAACTGATGGACAAACTGAAGTAGTTAATAGGACATTATCTACCTTACTTAGAGCTTTGATTAAGAAGAACTTAAGGACTTGGGAAGATTGTTTGCCTCATGTTGAATTTGCATACAATAGAAGCATACATAGTACAACTGGATTTTCACCTTTTGAATGTGTGTATGGCTTTAATCCTCTAACTCCATTGGATTTGTTGAGTTTACCTTTGAGTGTGCTAGTTGACGTAGATGGGCAACGCAAGGCAGATTTTGTTAGGGATCTTCATGCAAAGGTTAGAGCACAAATTGAGAAGAAAACTCAACACTACATGAAGAATGCTAACAAGGGGCGCAAAGAGGTCATCTTTGAACCTGGCGATTGGGTTTGGTTGCATCTAAGGAAGGAAAGGTTCCCTGAGAGGAGGAAGTCTAAGCTATTACCTCGTGGTGATGGTCCATTCCAAGTCTTGGAGAGGATCAACAACAATGCTTACAAGCTAGATCTTCCTAGTGAATATGGTAATGTAAGTGCTACTTTTAATGTCTCGGACTTATCCTTGTTTGATAATGATGCAGATTTGAGGACAAATCCTTTTCAAGGGAGAGGGGATGATGCGCCAAGGACTCATCATGGTCTTGAAGAGCACAATGGAGATCATGGAGAGGATGTGCATATGCGGCAAGGAGGCTTGGAGAAGCTTGAAGATGCTAAGGAAGAAGTTTCAAGCTCATCGGAGTTGCCTAAGATGCCATTTGATCCATTGAAGATGCCATTAGGCCCAATGACAAGGGCAAGAGCTAAAAGATTCAAGGAAGCTTTGTTTGGCCTCATTAGAGTTCATCTTGAAGAGTTAAAGGCCATTGGAGATCATTTGAAGCCCATTGGAGACCATCATCAAAGGAATATTCCCATCGATTCCAAGTTGTGCACTCTTCTTGAAATCGATGAGCTTTAGGTCATTAGAGTTGTAATTTGGCCATTGTGGGCTTAATTCTATTTTAATTAGCTATTTATTTAGTTTAGATAACATTGGGTTGGGCCTTGTTTGACTAAGTCCAATCCTTGTTTGTTATTTTCCTTTTCCTAGTAGAATAAGGAGTAGGGTCCTTCCTAACTCCTTCCTAGCTTTTTCCTTTACCCTTAGGGCATAGGAATTTATATCAGAGCCGCCCCCCCCCTTCTTGCCTATATAAAGGCACCAACCCCCCTCTTGTAAACATAAGTTGAGTTGATTAATAAATTGAGGTTTTCACCCAAATTGATTATCTTAGCTTCTTTGTTCTAGTTTGAGCAAAACTTAGGGTTCTTCAATCTTGTAGAGTCCTAGCAAACAATTAAGTTGTGTTGCTTGATTGTTTGTGAATCTTGTGTTCTAGAGTTAACAATTGCAAGTCTAATTGGAGACTTTGGGCCGACGAAAGAACAGGATTCACCTTGTGAAGGTCATCGACATACACATCTAGAAGTTGAGGAAGTTCAAGTCGACTTTGATAAATATTCAAGGCTAGATTTGAATCTAACACAACTAGATTCGTATCACCCCCCTTCTGTCTTGATGCTTTACTTGCCATCCCCTTTCAACCTCACAGTCTTAACAATGATCTTTTCTTTTAGAATGCTTCAAATTATGGAAATTTCTCCCTACAGTCTACTTATAATTTGATTAGAGGTCTTGATCTCTTAAACAACATTCACTCTTGGATCTGGAAACTCAAGTGTCTTCCTAAGCTCATCTTTTTTATCTGGCAATTTTTCTTGGGAATTTTACCTTCTAAAGCTCTGCTGCTTCATAGGGGCCTGTCTTTTGACATATCTTGCATCCTGTTTTGTTCCTCAACTGAAGATGTGAAACATCTTTTTATGTCTTGTCCAATTGTTGAAAGTTTATGGAACCGTATTTGAGTTTCTATTGATCTTTCTTCATCTTTTCTGACCTGGTTAAGGAAAATTGTAACTGTTAAGTCCACATTCTCTTTCCACTCTGTCCCCCAAGGTCTCCTCAACATTCATATGCTCTGGGAAATTTGGCTTTGGCGAAATAACAAAAACTTCAGAGTTGGGAATGCTTCTTCTACTCTTGATCAGGTTCTGCACAAAGCCATTAGCAAAGCAACATAATTCTTTGCTTTGAACTCTACCATCAGGAACAGAACTCCAAGTTTTGTCCCTGTTAAATGGACACCACCAGATCATCAGTGGATTAAGTTGAATTGTGATGGATCCTCCTTAGGAAATCCAGGGAAAGCAGGGGCAGGTTCCTTGTTAAGGGATGAGGAAGGAAATTGGATTAGAGGTATTGTTAGGCACTTAGGTCAAGCTACAAACTTCACTACAGAATGTTGGGCACTTAGAGATGGCCTGTCTATGGCACTTTCTCTAAATATCAGGAATATAATTGTCGGGATCGATGCCTCTGTGGTCATTGATGCTGTTACTTCTTCATCCATCTCTAACTTTAGAAATGCGCATTTAATAATTGAATGCAAAAGGTATCAAGATCGAACATATTTACCGGGAGGGTAATAGTTGTGCTGATGTACTTGCTCGTCGTTATGGTAGCAACATGATTTGTAATGACCTCTTGGAGGCTTCTATCTCTTTTGTTAATCCTCCTACTTTTGTATGTGATTTATTGCTGCTTGATGCAGCTAGACAACTTGTATTTCCCACTAAACTTTAATTTATAATAGTTCATGTTTCCGACCAAAAAAAAAATCCTCGCTGAAGCACAAACCACCATCTGACCTAAATAGTTTCGGATCACAGCCCCTAATCCAGCCTCCTTATTAGAAACAAAAAATGTAGAATCTGCATTCACTTTGCATAAACCTTGTGAAGGGGGCCTCCATCGCGTTGCAGCATACGTTAATAGCCATGTACCCCTGCTTTGACTAGATAATTGTTCTACCTCACTAACCAATCTTGCAGCCAAAGTACATACAGAAGATGGTAGACCACAAATATGATCATGTAGAGCCTTGTTTCTATTTGCCCAAATTAACCATAAGACAAAACAAACTACTTTTAAAGAATCCATTTGTTTTGTCTTTTTAAAGCAGTACTCCCAAAAATCATTGCTATTAACCCATTCGTCTAAATAAGCCTGGATCCAGGGACAAGAAAGCCTCCATACCATGCGACTAAATGGACAATCAAAGAAAATATGGTAAAAACAGGATTCTAACCCCACAACATACCTCACAAGAAGTAGAAATATTGACTCCTCTTTGCTGCAGTAAGATTTTCGTTGGCGAAATTCCCGATACTAAATGCCACAAGAAGTACTTAACTTTGGGCAACACCAAGGCTCCCCATATTAATTTCCATTTAATCGATCTCTCTTCTACATTAAAAATTGGCCCGCCCAAGACTAATCTCACTACATGATAACCACTACAAATTGTATAATATCCATTACTCAAGTGATTCCAAATCAAAACATCTTTACCCGCCGAAATGTGCAAGGGGATACTTAAAACATGATCACCATCATCATCCACAAACAATTGTCGTTGAGGTCGTAACGCCCTCCATGCTTCTCCTCATTGGATAGAATCTCATTGAAATCCCCATAACATATCCAACTGTGATCGATTATCAAGCAGCCTGAATAAGCTCCAAGATTCATGTCGCCTACTAGTTTCAGGGCGACCGTAGAAGCCAGTAAATCTCCATTGATCACGAGGTAAGCCCCCAATGTGTGCATCAATTTGAGATAAAGAAAGGACATAATAGAAACGGATGTACAATTATTCCAAAGCAAGGCTAAACCACCTGCTCGGCCAACACTACTAACAGAAAAACAAGAATCATAACCCAAAAAACAACGTGCCCACTCCATTTCACTACTACCCTTTTTTGTTTCAGAGAAAAATAAAAGTTTAGGTTTATTACAAGCAATTAAACTACGTAAAACATGAACTGATCGACGAGCACCAAGCCCTCGGCAGTTCCAAACTAGGCAACTCATGGCCCCTGGCAGAGATAACTCTCCTTGGGCATCTCCGCCAATACACGATCATTCATCTGACTAACGCCACGAGCTGCACCATTAGCCTCCAACGCCCCGCTTATAGAATTGGTTTGATCAACACCAATACTTATATAATCCGCCCCAAAATTCCTTGCTTCCATGTCCTCTGTGCCATCCCTTGATCTCTTGACAGCTCCCGACCCATTCGAATCCAACACCCTTGGTCCCAAACATCTTTTCCGACCCTCCTTAACATTCGTTTGAGGAGCCCAAAAATCAAAAGAATAATTGGTCTAAACCCGAGCAGATTTCTTCCACTTACAAATTAGGCGTGAACTCGCTGCTACCCCCGAACCAAATACGAATGGTGTAGCAGAGGAAGTTTCCTTCATCGCATTATGCAAGTTATCATTTGGGCCTGATGAAGAAATTGCATCGGACTCGGTAATAGCAGCATTTTACCTCTTCCCCTTTTGCAGCCCAGCTTCAGTTTGATGGTTTGAGTCTAGACCCGTCAAAAATGGCCCAATACCTGGTATAATACCATACAGTTGGTCTACTGAATTTGGCACAGTATGCTCCTTTAAATTAGGTCGAAAATCCGAATGATTATCCGCCCCTCCTTCAGTAAAACCCTACTCCAGAATCATAAGCACGTTCGCAACCTCCTTTTTTCCCGGACCTTCTGTTCCATAAAATCCGACAACTACCCCACGATCCATGGCCAATTTTTTGGGGGGAGCATCGGTCGGTGCGGTTGATAAATTTTCAATACCGACCATAAACCGACAATGAGAATTATGACACCGAGCACCGACCGACAGACATTGGAACCGCATGCCACCGACGGACGTCGGCTCGGTCGGTTGTCGGTTTTGCAATGAAATTTCTACACATTTGATTTGAGACTTGGGAGAAAATTAAATACTGCAGAAATAATATATCTTCCCATTTTCATTTACAAATTACAACACAAAAAGAAAAAAAAATAAACGTTACTAAAAACTTAGAGCTTTTGTGCCTTAACAGAAGAAAAAGAAACAACAATCTTTGAACTTTGAAGCTTTAACAGATGAAAACTAAACAGAGCTTTTGTGCCTTAACAAAAAAAAACAACAACAACAATCTTTGAACTTTGAAGCTTAATAGAGGAACAACAAGGAACAACCAAAAGGAACAACCAACATGAACATCAGAACATGATTCATCAAATCAAATAAAAAGCAGATACTACCAATTTCTTTTTCAATCTTAACCAAATAATTTTAAAAACTACCTTTGCTGATTGAAAATTCTTGATTCCCGCAATTTGCCTAAAATCGGAATCCATAAACTTTTAGTGACTGAATTTCAACCCATCGAGAAAGACTGAATCAGGACTTTAATCCATAAAAAAGTGAAAGTTTAAATGAAAGAGAGGCTCTGAAACAAGCTTCTTGGATCAAAACACAAAAAAATTTAGAAAAGGAAAATAGAAAATTAAGGTTCAAATGATTCAAAGGGTTCCAATTTTGGATGAGAAAGAAGAAACGAAGTGCAGATTTTTTTTTTGGGAAATGGATGTTGATGGAAGAAGACTATATTTCCTAACAAATTTAGATCGAAGCTTGGTTTCAAGTGAGATTTGAGAACTGAGAAGAAGATAAATGGAGAAGAAGAAGACGAGAAGGAAGAGAGAGAAAGGAGAGAGAATAAAAGGGTCTTATTTCTGTTTTGGTTAGCTTTAGTTTTAGGTTTAGTTTATCTTTTATATTTATACTAATTTAATTAAATATAAATGAAAACTATTATATATAATATATATTAATAATATATATATATATATATTAAAAAGGTCGGTCGGTTATTTAGCAAAAATAAAATTGCCGACCACCGAACCGTCATTCACATTTTTTCGGTCGGTTTCTAACCAACTGTTAAAATGGACATTGCAACCACACCGCAGAGACTCTCTGCGGTGCGGTGCGGTCGGTCCGGTCGGTTAGTCACCGACCTTGCTCTCCCCTACCAATTTTCCAACACGTTTTGATGCCACTTCAACCTCCCCCGAATTGTGCTCAACATACTTTGCACCAAACTTAGAAATTATCTCACACGAGTTCTCCGGCGCCATCAATGCATGCGCCACCGCTCTCCCCCGTAACAACATGCTGTCAACATGATTCTGGAAGGTCCTTGTCGCCCCAACGCCAAGAAAGAAGAGCTTGTCACCCTATAAAAACCCATACCAGCACCACCAATTCTCGAAGCAGTCGACCCTCATTGAGACCCAGGTAACCTGGTCAGACTCTGGGGACTTGAAGACTCAGGTTTGAACTGTAGGTCCACTTGATGTGCTAAAGGGGGGTGAATAGCACTTAATGAAAATTTTTGGTTCTCTGAAATGCGTTAAGGACACTAGTTCAGAGCGAGAAGTTGAAGATACTAATAAACGATAAAAACATAAACTGCAAGTGAAGCAAATGAAAGTAATAAGGAAATAAATAAAGACGTTAACAAACTGAATAATGGAAAGTAAAGAGAGTAAGGAAAGATAAAACTGGAACGATTGAAGAATCTTCAGTTTATAGAGGTTTGGCCTTTCACGCCTACGTCCTCTACCTTGGATACCACATGGGAGGGCCCAAGCTTACAAAAGCCTCTTCAAACACACTCAAAGGTTGGGCCAATTTATCTCTTACTTACACTTATACTTCTTGGCCCAACAAAACACACACACAAATATTGGGTAAATGGGCTCATTAATATCTCACACTCACAAAAGGCTCATTTCTCTTACCCAATAATCAAAGTCCCTAAACACATATAACACAAGGGCAATCTCTCTCTCTCAAACATACAAGGTCCCTAAACACATGTAACACAAGGGCAATCTCTCAAAGGTGATAAACCCAAAGCACATATAACACATGGGTCACCTTCTTTACATGGCAAAGGTCCATAGCACATGTAACACATTGGACCTTGCCACTCTAACACTTCTTCATAGCAATGGCCCATAGCACATTTAACACATTAGGCCTTACTACTTTACTAGCTATTTCAGGCCCAAAAGCATTGTCCATGATACGTTGGGCCTTGCTACCACACCAATTGTCCAAGCAGCATGGAGACAAATAACACAAATGACAAAATCTTAATCTCCTACCACAACACGACAAAGCCTAGCTACTGTGGAAAGAATCTCCAAGGAAGTATTTTGATTAATTCAAATTGCCCAATATTTATCTTTTTATGGCAGGAGTTAGTGCTAATTAATCACACTTGCAAGATTAAATCGTGGACCAAGCCGACACCGAGAAACAATTGGAAGCGTGGGTTGGCGGCAAAGAAGATGGAATCTGCCTAAAATATCATCTTTGCAGAGGGACAACCATGCTTGGTGACTGATCCTTAACACAAAAATGGTAAATGGGCTGCAGAAAGTGGAATCAAAACAGGTTGGTTGACCTTGAAGGGAATCCCCAACCACTTTGATGAGGAAAGCAACACTGCCGATAACGATGTTTGCTTGCTAAAAGCGGGGGACCGATTTCAAAATATGGAAATGGCCATTGTTAGCACTCTCAAATCGGAAGGTCTCCTCTGCCATGGATCCAAGATGCCGATTCCCTGATTTGGTTCCAAATCAGCAAGAATCAAGGCTGAATGGACCTCTAGGCAAAAGCTCTGATCAGACCAAAATATGCCCTATTTTTATGGTCATTTCCCTATACTTTTTGGTATTTTTATGTATGATTTAACTTTATTTTACAAGTATTTGTGTTTTTAGGTCTTAAAGAGAAGAAAAGTGGAAACTTATTGTTTTTCACTATTTTTGGAGCTATTTTGATGACTTTTGTCACAAATATGGACTTGGCAATTTTAGTGAAGATTTGGAAATTCAAAGTTTGTGATTGAAGAATAATTGAAGATAATTTCAAGTCATGAAGATCATTGAAGGAAGATTTCAAGGAGAAAGAACTAAGGATCGAGTTTAAATCGCGAAGGAATGAAGACATGCTTTGGAGAGACCTTGAAGACATGGGCTTATGAATATTTTACATGGGAGAATAACCAGCCCAGCTGGGCCCACTTTGGGTTGGTTCTGCCCCAATCTGTGCGCCAAAGCCCTTGCCAATATCCAAATCCCACAATCTCTTTCCTAGTTGGATTAGGATTCTGCGCAGTCTCGGTAAAAATGCCATAATTGTTGACTCCGACCTCCAAATGATGCGTGTAAATATGCCTTGGAAAGAAGACTCTGAGATCTACAACTTTTCTTTGAAGCTCGAAGCCCAGTTTTGTCATCTTCGATTCTGAAAATGCCCTTGAAGTTTCTGTGCGATTCCAGAATTTTCCCAAGTTTAATTTTTGCTCAAGTTTGGCCCAAGGAAGACCTTCAAACCAACTTGTAGACCAAGTTAAGGAGTCTAACTGACCTAGGGGCTGTTTAACTCAATTCCTAAGTCTAATTAGTCCACTATAAATACCCACCTTTATGTTAACCCTAGAGAACACAATTTACAATCTTTATTTTCATCTATTTTTCTATTTTCTTCTTCTAGTTTTAGGTGAGGGTTTCGCCCCCTCTCTTTGAAGAGAGGGGTGTGATACCTTTGTTGATGGCAAGGGGAGATTTTGCCTCTTTGTTTTGTAAGTTATTCTCTTCTTAAGCCTCTCATGGATTTTTCCAAATCCATGAGTAGTTAAATTCTTAATACTTTCTTTTCCTTTGGTGATTTCAATCTTTAATTTATGGGGAGATCTTTGTTTTTCATAATTTGATTTGTTTATCTTGTTTGAGTAATTTATCAATCTCTATGCTTTATTTTATGATCTTAATTGTTATTGAATTAATTGATCACTAATTCTTTAATCGTTTGGATCTATTGCTATATTAAACTTGGTGAAAAGCTATGTTCCTAGGTCTAATAATTGGTAGTTTGGGATTGATATTCCAATTGGATCTAATGAAAAGCTATGTTCTTAGTGAAGATTGTTTGGTGACAAAGACAAGTTTGCTTAGTCGTTTTATTTGTCTTTGTACTTTGCTGAAATTGTGAATAGATCTTAATGCTTTATTCTTTATAGATCTTAAGCCAAAGTGGTAAAGGCTTATTTAGATTAAAAGGGATTAATTGCGAAAAGTTATGTTCCAATTAATCTAATATGCAATGCAGGGAATTGGGAAAAATTATGTTCTCTTTTCTGCTGACCAATTATTCAATTAGAAATAGTCAAATTCATATTTTGTGTCAATGATCCATATCTTTATTGATTGATTTCAACCATTGGAAAGGAAGTAAGCTTTTAATTATAGTTTTTCTTATCTTATTTAGCTCAATTTACTTTATTTTTAGATTTATTGTTTTCTTTAAATTGTGATACTTCTAATCCCCTTTCTTTTAAGTGTTTTTGAGTGATCTTAGAAACTTTTGTCTTTGATATCTGCTTCACCCTTCTCTGTGGGATTAGACCCCTACTTGCCCTAACTACTTAGTAAGGATTTGTGGGGATTTATCTTGCGATTTGTTGACGACCCATCAAGCTTCAACCAGGCAAAGAGATGTCCATAAATGGTGGTTTCCAGTTGAAGAAAATCATCATCTAACAGATATACAACCCAACAAGCATTATCTGTCAAGAGCCATTATCACCCATTTTCATTCAAGAACAACAAGTAATCAACCAAGAAATTGGTCTCAAGTTCCTCCAAATCAGTGTTTTCCTCTCATTATCGAAAGCTTGTACTTTGATTCCATATTTCTCATTGTATTCCTTCTTCTTTCTTCCAAAATCTCACCTTCTAGTTGTTACTTGTTACCCACAAATTCTGAGAATTAATGAGAAGTTTTTGATTTACTTCATACCAAGAAAATACATTTTGGTATTATTGTTCTTCTTTTTTCATCTTCCTCAGTTTATCTCTTTAAAAGTTGAAGTTACTCATTTTCTTGATGTACGAATAACTCTTTAGCAGAGGATTTCCCATGAAGTTCTCGGGCTCTATCTTGTAAAACCCAATTTCTCTTCTGGGAAATTTGGGCTGCCTTGAATCTAACAGCGAGCCGCACCAGGTCTTGCAATCACACAAAAAGACTCCCACATTTTCTGGCGACTCCACTAGGGATCCTTCAAAAGGTCGATATTCAATCAAGAGGGTGAGACCGAGAGTTGTTCGACAAAACAACCAGAATCCTTCTGCCGATATCGAAGATGTACATGAGGAGCAAGAATAATCCTCAAACCACCAGCAGCAGACTTCAGCTGAACAACAACAAGATCCACCAGAGCCAGCTTGAGTTACTCGAAGCTATTCGAGAGACTAGGCCCCGCACCACTAATGGAGGCCAGTCCCGTGATGGAAGTAGACGCCCTACTCCACCTGGTGGTGACGATATTCCAGCAAGAAACACTACAGAGACACAACAGCATAATGAGCCTTCGCAAGGCTATGCAACTCTTTCTGATCTCACCACCCTGCTGGAGAAGGAGAAGCGAAACTCTCACGCCCTTCCTTTCTGTTCATGAAGGATCTACCTTACCCTAAGAACTTGGTGGACAAGCCTTATTCATCAAACTATGAAGCTCCCACCTTTGCACAGTACGATGGCAGGAAAGGCAATATTGTTGAACACGTTGGCAAATGATACGAATCTAGTTGTTTTAAGATTCAAATCCACCCTTGTGACCCGCCAAGAATCAACTTGAACAACTTTCAACTTCTAGATGTGTATGTCGACAATCTCACCCAAGCAATCTTCTTCTTTCGTCGGCCTTAGACCTCCAATTAGACCTGCAATTGAACACCTAAGATCACAAGATTCACAAGCAATCAAGTATCATAACTTAATTGTTTGCTAGGACTCTACAAGATTGAAGAACCCTAAGTTTTGCTCAAACTAGAACAAAGAAGCTAAGATAATCAATTTGGGTAAAAACCTCAATTTTATTAATCAACTCAACTTATGTTTACAAGAGGGGTTTGGTGCCTTTATATAGGCATAGGGTGATGCCCTAGATCTAGAAAAATAACCTAATTTTCGTCCAAATATATGGCCTAGGGTAAAACTAGTCCAAACCCAACTAGGAAAAGGAAATAAAGACATAATTAAACAAGGATTGGACTTAGTCAAACAAGGCCCAACCCAAATAACATCCAAACTTAAAAATAAGCTAATTAAAGATAGAATAAAGCCCACAATGGCCAAATTACAACTCTAATGACCTAATGCTCATCGATTTCAAGAAGAATGCACAACTTGGAATCGATGGGAATATTCCTTTGTTGATGATCTCCAATGGGCTTCAAATGATCTCTGATGGCTTTAAACTCTTCAAGATGAACTCTAGTGAGGCCAAACAAAGCTTCCTTGAACATTTTAGCTCTTGCCCTTGTCATTGGGCCTAATGGCATCTTCAATGGATCAAATGGCATCTTAGGCAACTCCGATGAGCTTGAAACTTCTTCCTTAGCATCTTCAAGCTTCTCCAAGCCTCCTTGCCGCATATGCACATCCTTGCCATGATCTCCATTGTGCTCTTCAAAACCAAGATGAGTCCTTGGCGCATCATCCCCTCTCCCTTGAAAAGGATTTGTCCTCAAATCTGCATCATTATCAAACAAGGATAAGTCTGAGACATTAAAAGTAGCACTTACATTACCATATTCACTAGGAAGATCTAGCTTGTAAGCATTGTTGTTGATCCTCTCCAAGACTTGGAATGGACCATCTCCACGAGGTAATAGCTTAGACTTCCTCCTCTCAGGGAACCTTTCCTTCCTTAGATGCAACCAAACCCAATCGCCAGGTTCAAAGATGCAACCTCTTTACGTCCCTTGTTAGCATTCTTCATGTGGTGTTGAGTTTTCTTCTCAATTTGAGCTCTAACCTTTGTATGAAGATCCCTAACAAAATCTGCCTTGCGTTGCCCATCCATGTCAACTTGCACACTCAAAGGTAAACTCAACAAATCCAATGGAGTTAAAGGATTAAAGCCATACACACATTCAAAAGGTGAAAATCCATTTGTACTATGTATGCTTCTATTGTATGCAAATTCAACATGAGGTAAACAATCTTCCCCAAGTTCTTAAGTTCTTTTTAATCAATGCCCTAAGTAAGGTTGACAAAGTCCTATTAACTACTTCAGTTTGACCATCAGTTTGAGGATGACAAGTAGTTGAAAATAACAACTTAGTACCTAACTTAGCCCACAAAGTTCTCCAAAAGTGACTTAAGAACTTAGCATCTCTATCACTCACAATCGTCCTAGGCATTCCATGTAGTCTAACAATCTCTTTAAAGAACAAATTAGCTACATTAATGGCATCATCAGTTTTAGTACAAGCAATAAAGTGTGCCATCTTAGAAAACCTATCAACAACCACAAAGATAGAATCTTTACCTCTCCTAGAACGAGGTAATCCTAACACAAAATCCATGCTAATATGAGTCCATGGTTCATGAGGAATAGGCAAAGGAGTATACAAACCATGAGGTTTAGATGTAGATTTAGCTTGCAAACAAGTAATGCAACTAGAAACATGCTTTCCTACATCATATCGCATCTTAGGCCAAAAGAAGTGTTCATGCAATATCTCATATGTTCTATCAACACCAAAGTGACCCATTAAACCACCCTCATGCGATTCCCTCACAAGCACAAAACGCAAAGAACAAGTAGGTATACACAATCTAGATTCTTTAAACAAAAATCCATCATGCTTATAATACTTCCCAAATCCAGAATTCTCACATGCTTTAAACACATCACTAAAGTAAGCATCACTAGCATATAAGTCTTTAATAAACTCAAATCCAAGAAACTTAGAATCAAGCATGGAAAGTAAAACATACCTCCTTGATAAAGCATCGGCTACAACATTCTCCTTACCTTTCTTTTAGCTCACCACATATGGAAAGGATTCAATGAACTTGTATCGCACACCATATGGATTGAGTTCAATTTCTCTAATGGATGACAATCCACTAGGAATTTCCTCACAAAAGTAAGCTACAAAATTCCCTCCTTGTATCAAAACAAGTCTAATTCCTACAAAATCACTCAAAAAAGACACAATATTGCTTGGAATAGCTCCAGCCAAAGTTGTTAGTACCATTAGTGTATTTCGAAACAAAGGTAAGATCAAAACAGAATTCTCATGCAAAGCACTCTTAATCTCACTTTTAGCTAACTTACACTCTTTAACAACTTTCTTAGAAGTCTCTTTTCTTTCACCCCAAACAGTCCTATTTTCAATGCTGTGATCAACCAAAACAGATTTGTTCTCATCACAATTAGCATCCAAAACAGAATTTGTTTCATCAAAAACAACACCTAAAACAAATTTATGTCATCACAAACAACACTTAAATTAGGTTTAATATCATCACTAACAACATCTAAAACAGATTTCATGTCATTGCAAACAACACTCAAATCAGGTTCAGAATTACTCTTTGAAAATAAGGTTGTTTTATCATCAAAACAATCAACAATTTGAGAATCGGTGTTACCCTTTTCTTTAGCCCTAAATTCATCATCCAATTTAGTAAAGTCATCTCTCACTTTAATTTGATCTTTTAAAGCTTCTTGAAGTGATAAAGGAACTAAAGTAACAGGCCGCTTACCATGCATAAAAGAGTACTTGTTTGTCTCACCATCATGCTTCACCTTGTTGTCAGATTGCCAAGGTCTCCCAAGCAACACATGACAAGCTCGCATTGGTAGCACATCACACAAGACATCCTCTTTGTACCTGCCCAAAGAAAGAGTAAACAAAACTTGTTTGTTAACCCTAATTTCTTCTCTATCATTGATCCAACTCAAGCTATAGGGTTCAGGATGTTTAGAAGTAGGTAGTTGTAACTCTTTCACCAAATAATCACTAACTATGTTTTTACAACTATCTCCATCTATAATCACACTACTAGGCTTTCCATTCGCATACATCCTAGTATGGAACAAATTCTCCCTTAGAACATCCCCTTTTACATAGGCACTCAAAGTTCTCCTATCAACCAAACTAAGTGGAGCTTGTTGATTTTGAGCTTGTTGATTTTGAACCCCCAAGGCCTCAATTTTTGTTGTTATAGTGCCTAATTGTTGCATGATAGCTTGCAACGAGGTAGCCACATCATTGGCTTGATTTTGATCTCCCATTGTACCTACACACAAAGAAAAGTTAGTAATAAAAATCCCTCACTAGTGTGTGTGTGATTTACCTTTGTTGTGCTCTCGTGTTTGCACTCATCCTATGGATTGGCGATCCACTACTCTCATAATGATCTCACAAGATTATGCCTTTTTCTAGCTTCAATAGGCCTAATAAGAGCAAATTGTTAGAGCCTCCTTTCTTCTCGTGACCTACTTGAGGAACAAACAATTAACTTGAGTGAATCAAAAACAAAAAGTGATCTATACAATCCAAACAGCCTTTTGTCTCCCAAACTTGCTGCACAAAACACAATTAGTAACACAAATCAATCAATTTAATCAATTATAAACCCTAGTACCACTTAGATCCAATTTTGTACCACTTGTCTCCAATAGGGTTTAAACCTGAAATTCTTCAAATTAGATCTCAATTCACAGCAAAAGCAACCCAAG
>AWUE01018196.1:0-95723 GCA_001974825.2 Corchorus olitorius
TATAATCATTTTGGTGAGATTAGTCCACTGTGAAGTTTTAGCTCGTTGGAACACTTGCAATTTTGTGCCTATCGAGGCCCATTAGTTCTGTTTGAATTGTCTTCGATTTGGCAAACCTCAATGCTTTTCTTTCCATTGTTTATGGCCTAACTATAATCATTTAGGTGAGATTCGTCCTCTATGAAGTTTTTAGCTCATTTGGAACACTTGTTATTTTGGGCTTATTGGGGACCATTAGTGACGTTTTGAATCGTCTTCGATTTGACAACCTTCGATGCCTTTCTTTCCATTGTTTATTGCCTAACTATAATCACTTTGGTGAGATTAGTCCACTGGGAAGTTTTTAGCTCGTTTGGAACACTTGCAATTTTGTACCTATCGAGGCCCATTAGTTTCATTTTGAATTGTCTTCGATTTGGCAAACCACAATGCTTTTCTTTCCATTGTGTACGGCCTAACTATAATTATTTTGGTGAGATTAGTCCTCGGCAGTTTTTAGCTCATTTGGAACACTTGTTATTTTGGGCCTATCGAGGACCATTAGTGACGTTTTGAATCGTCTTCGATTTGACAACCTTTGATGCGTTTCTTTCCATTGTTTATGGCCTAACTATAATCACTTTGGTGAGATTAGTCCACTGGGAAGTTTTTAGCTCAATTGGAACACTTGTTATTTTGGGCCTTTCGGAGCCCATCAGATCTGTATTGAATTGTCTTCGATTTGGCAAACCTCAATTCTTTTCTTTCCATTGTTGATGGCCTAACTATAATCATTTTGGTGAGATTAGTCCATTGTTGAAGTTTTTAGCTCAATTGGAACACTTGTTATTTTGTGCCTATCGAGGCCCATTAGTTCTGTTTTGTATTGTCTTCGATTTGGCAAACCTCAATGCTTTTCTTTCCTGATATGAATCTAGTTGTGTTAGATTCAAATCTAGCCTTGAATATCTATCAAAGTCGACTTGAACTTCCTCAACTTCTAGATGTGTATGTCGATGACCTTCACAAGGTGAATCCTCTTCTTTCGTCGGCCCAAAGTCTCCAATTAGACCTGCAATTGTTAACTCTAGAACACAAGATTCACAAACAATCAAGCAACACAACTTAATTGTTTGCTAGGACTCTACAAGATAGAAGAACCCTAAGTTTTGCTCAAACTAGAACAAAGAAGCTAAGATAATCAATTTGGGTGTAAAACCTCAATTTTATTAATCAACTCAACTTATGTTTACAAGAGGAGTTTGGTGCCTTTATATAGGCATAGGGTGATGCCCTAGATCTAGAAAAATAACCTAATTTTCGTCCAAATATATGGCCTAGGGTAAAACTAGTCCAAACCCAACTAGGAAAAGGAAATAAAGACATAATTAAACAAGGATTGGACTTAGTCAAACAAGGCCCAACCCAAATAACATCCAAACTTAAAAATAAGCTAATTAAAGATAGAATAAAGCCCACAATGGCCAAATTACAACTCTAATGACCTAATGCTCATCGATTTCAAGAAGAATGCACAACTTGGAATCGATGGGAATATTCCTTTGTTGATGATCTCCAATGGGCTTCAAATGATCTCTGATGGCTTTAAACTCTTCAAGATGAACTCTAATGAGGCCAAACAAAGCTTCCTTGAACCTTTTAGCTCTTGCCCTTGTCATTGGGCCTAATGGCATCTTCAATGGATCAAATGGCATCTTAGGCAACTCCAATGAGCTTGAAACTTCTTCCTTAGCATCTTCAAGCTCTCCAGGCCTCCTTGCCGCATATGCACATCCTTGCCATGATCTCCATTGTGCTCTTCAAAACCTTGATGAGTCCTTGGCGCATCAGCAAATTTCTCGATGCTATGGGTCCTCACTCCATCAACCCAGAGCTTTGCCTCCGAAAGTTCTCTAAATCTCCCACTGGACGTGCTTATACTTGGTACACCATCTTGGTTTCTGGATTTATCAACTCATGGGAGGAGATGGCAGAGAAGTTTTGCCGAGAATACTTTCAAAGTGAAGAAAGGATCATTTTGCTTCAACTCCAAAATACCAACCAGAGGTCTTCCGAAGGCCTTGTTGATTTCGTAAAGAGGTTCCGAGACCTCTATTTTGACTACTACGATGAAAATCTAGAAGTTATGTTAGATGAGATTTGCATCCACAACATGTTGCATGACTTTTGTACCGTGCTGGAAAACTTGGGCATAGGCCAATTTGCGAGACTTCTCGATGCGGCAAGAAAGACAGCCCAGTCCGTGAAATTGCCCGTTTCCCACTCCACCAGAAGCGAAAAACCGCAGGGACATCAGACCCTTGTCACGACAAGAAATAACAAGAATAGGCCTGGTCAGAAGAGGCAAAGAGAAGAGGCACTGCCAGTTCCATTTACTGCGGCAGAAGTTGATGCACTTGTAGACCAGTGGTTGGCAGATGGCATCCTACGGCAGAATCCTGTGAACAAAGAACCCATTGAGCAAGATAAGCAGAACCCACAGTACTGTCGTCTCCATCGATATGTCCATCACTCCACTCTAGCTTGTCAGTCATTGACAAGGATCATTCACAAAAGAATCACTTATGGAACTCTAGAGGTGCCCAATAGAGCCCAAAGGATTAAAGTTGACCCTTTGCCTCGTCACCAAGCATAAGGGGTTGTGGCAGTAGTTATTCATAGCAGTCCAGAAATTCCAGAAGAGATGCCAAAGTCATCTACCACAAAGGAAACTACTATCAAGACTCTACAAAAGAGTCATTATTTCAAGACTTTGTTCAACCACCTAGGGTTGAGTCTTGAGGCAAGAAGGACAGCTACCGAAGCTCTAATTACTATTGTTGCCCAATCCGAGAGTCAGACATGCTTTGTTGCTGAAGCTCAGACTAGCAGGACCATGCTGGAAGTTACTAACCCTATCACCTTCACTGACGAAGACATAGAGATGCAGCAACATGATCATAGACGCCCTCTATACGTTACTTCAGTGATCAACAATGTAGAAGTTAGAAGGGCCTTAGTGGACACAAGTTCTTCATTGAATCTCATATTTATCCACACTTTCATGGCGGCAAGAATACCCAATCCAAGAATCACTAGAGCCACCATGACCATCTCTGGTTTTGGTAATTCCACTGAAGAGGCCTTGGGTCATGTCCTGCTGGATCTGCAAGTTGGCCTTGTGAAATCTCTCACTTGTTTTCGTGTCATCAACGCCGAGACCTCCTATCACATCTTACTTGGGAGGCCTTGGTTACACAAACATCACCATCAGTGCGTGAAGGGTAGATTGAATGAGAAAGTTTTCAAAATCTCAACTAACGCTACTCCCTTTGACGAGACAGAAGCTCACTTTGCCGAAGCATCTTTCTTCAATGAGCTTGCACTTGCCATAGGTGCTCGAGTAGTTAAGCCGACTGGTACACCTTTACCTAGATGGGAAGATATCCGAAATGATCCAGACTGGGATCTCCAAGCCATGCTTGATCGCAAAAAGCAAAAGAGAGCACAATCTTCACCACAGTGCCGCAAGGCTGTCTACCCTGGTGGGAAGGTGGTCTATCGCTTATGAAGGTGCACGGGGTCTCCTAAAGATCCTTAAGGAGATCCCAACACCAGTAGCTGTAATAGCCGCAATCTTGTGAGTCTCGAGCATGTGGTAGGAAATGTTCCAGAAGAGCCAACTGTTGCAGTCGACGAACCTTTGGAGATTGTATATATCAGTAATAATCCTATCGTACAGCGTTGTGTGTCTATCAGTTCTTCTCTAAGCCTTGCTGAGAAGGATCAGCTTTTCAAACTATTGAAGGAATATGAAGAGTTTTTTCATGGAGCTACAAGGATATGTCGGGTCTGGATCCTGCCATGGTGGCTCATTCATTGAATGTCCGGCCTGATGCTAACCAGTCAAGCAGCATGCTAGAGTTTTCCACCCCGCAGTAGAAGAAGAAGAAATGGAAAAGCTCTTAGCCACAGGATTCATTAAACCAATTCAGCACCCAACATGGCTATCCAACATAATTCCTGTGAAGAAGAAAAATGGCAAGACCAGATGCTGTGTGGATTTCAGAGATTTAAACAAGGCATGTCCCAAAGACGATTTTCCACTGTCAAACATGGATGTCCTTATTGATTCTACAGCAGGGCATGCCATGTTCTCTTTCATGGATGGCTTTAGTGGACACAATCAAATCAAGATGACCCAAAAGGATGATGAGAAGACAACATTCATGATAGCCATCGGCAACTTATAATACACGGTGATGCCCTTTGGCCTCAAGAATGCTGAAGGTACTTACCAGCGTGCGATGACTGCTATCTTCCATGATCTGATGCATCAAGACTTGGAAGATTATGTCGATGACATTGTGGTCAAATCAAAAACAAGGCATGGGCATTTCGATGATTTGAAGAAGGTATTCAACCGCTGCCGCGTTTACAAACTCAAGATGAATCCAACCAAGTGTGCCTTTGGAGTCCCTGTAGGGAAGTTTCTTGGTTTCCTTGTTCACAAATGGGGAATTGATGTTGATCAGAGCCACATAGATGCCATCACAGAAATGAAGAGACCTACCAATGTGAAGGAGCTGAAAAGCTTTCTTGGGAGGTTATCTTACATACGGCAGTTCATTCCAGGACTTGCGGCTAATACCACCACTTTCACCTCTTTGTTGAAAAAAGAGAGGCCATATGAATGGAAGAACAACCATGAAGAAGCTTGTGTGCATTTGAAGAAGCAATTGCTGAACCTACCGACAGTGCCTCTGAGATTATACTTGGCCATGACAGATGCAACAATAGGCGGATTGTTGGCTCAAGTTGATGAGTAAGGAACGGAGTGCCCAATCTATTACATCAGCCGAGCACTGCGGGCACCTGAGAAGAAGTATCCTAGAATCGAGAGGATGTGCTTGGCATTGATTTATGCTTCCCAGTAGTTAAGGCACTATTTTCTGGCTCATGAGATCCACTTGATTACTAATTCCAATCCAATCTGCTACCTGCTAGCAAAGCCATTTCTGTCAGGAAGATTGGGCAACTGGTTGCTGCAACTATCGCAATACTCTATTTCCTGCCACAATCCTTCTGCCTTCAAAGGACAAGCTGTAGTAGATCTCCTTGCTCAATTCCCAAGTGAAGACATTGTCACTCTATTGGAAGAAATTCCAAGGATGAAGGAGCAAGCCGCTGCTGTAGAGCCAGTGCAGTTCCACACATTATATTTTGATGGGTCCTCTACGGCAAAAGGAGGAGGCGTTGGTATTGTGATATTGGACGAGAAGGCTCAATCATTTACCTCGTCCTACAACTCGACATTCCATGATGAAACAATGTTGTTGAATATGAGGTGTATCTCATCGGTCTCTTGGCTGCCAAAGAAAATGGGATTAAGCATTTGAGAAACAAGGGCGATTCGAACTTGGTGATCAGCCAAGTGAACGGAGATTTCGCACTCAAAGAGCCCACTTTGGCACTTTACAGAGCCATGGCACGAGAGCTAGAAAAGTCATTTGAGACTTTTGAAATTGTTCATTTCAGAGAAGGGAGAATCGATATGCTGATTCTCCGCCACTTTGGGGTCGAAGCTCATTTTTTCAGACGATTCCGCTCTGTTTGAGGTGTAAGGCGAGTTGCCCCAGTCACAAACTTGCCCAAGCAAAGGCCCACAACTGAGAAAGGAGATTGGATAAGTCCCATCAGAAAAGCTATACTTTCCGACGATTGCCCGTCGATCAAGGGGCTCAAAGATTATACTTTGATCAATGTGGACCTGTATTGTCGCATGCCTAGAGGAATTTTTGCATGATGTGTCGAGAAAGAAGAGGCAGATCTTGTCCTCAAGGAAACTTATGCGAAGTCCTGCGGCATAGCTCCTGAAATTAGCCTCTATCGGAGACTGCAGAGACTTGACTATTTTTGGCCAAATATGAATAAGGAAGCCTCTGTTGTGCAGCAGGGATGTGAAAGTTGCAGTTCGATGTTCGGCGAGAAAGAATGCCTTGCCTTAGATGCTGCTGGAGATTGGCGTCAGTAGATCTTGGATTTCTTAACTCATGGTGTCCTACCAGAGGATGCAAAGAAGGTTTATGCTCTAAAGAGATCTGCAGCAAGATTCTTTGCTGATAATGGCATTCTGTTTAGAAAATGGTTCACTGGAGAACCATTGAGATGCTTATCTGCTGAGGAGGCCACCAAGGTCATGGCAGAAGTTCACTCGGGTGATTGTGGAGAACACCAAGGCAGGAAGAAACTCTACCAACAGTTAGTATCTTGCGGGTACTATTGGCCTCAAATGAAAAAGGAGTCCAAAGAGCACGTGAAGAAATACTCAACTTGTCAATTCCATGGGGGAATCATTCACACTCACCCCTCTGCATTGCAGGACATGAGAACTCCTTGGCCCTTCCACACTTGGGGGCTTAGATTTGAAATAAAAATCAATTCCTTAATTTTTTTTTGGCCAAACAATTCCTTAATTTCAAATTTAAATTCTCAAAGGCATATATCCTAAAGTAAATTAAATTAATAAGAAATGAATGATTAAAAGAAAAAAGAATTAGAAAAGCCTACTTGTGGTCCGGCGGTTTGAACGTTGAAAAGTTTGAAGTTGAAAATGTTGAATTCTTACCCAACCCCCAACTAGACTTCCATCAAAGAAAGAGAAATAAACTCTCCTCTTTGCTAGTAGTATCAAGTAACAGCAAATGGAAATGTAGGCAAAGTGTGGTGTTAGGGAACCATTACCATGGCCTTGTTGCCACTTTTATTCTCTTGTCATGGCTTTTTGCTCCTCAGCCTCAGGCTTTATACGCCCCAACTTGTCGGCTTCGGCTGGAGCCTTATTGTTTTCTCCCAATGCCACCTTCAAAGCCTCCATTTGGAATCTCAACCGAACCAACAGCAATTCTATTTCTCAGTCAATCCACTCTTCTTCCAACACCATCATTTGAGACAACCCATTTTTAGACACTGCCAAACTTTCCTTCATGTCCTTGAATTGATGATGATGATGGTCCAAGGGTAGTCTTTCCCTTTTCATTTTCATGCTTGTGCTGGATTAGAGTTTATTCATGCCAGGTTGGAATCCAATGGCAAGTTTACAATTAACAGCTACAATGGGGGAAGAAGGCAGCAGGTAATTCAATTTCTATCTGACGATTGCAGAGTGTGGGAACATTCCCATAGGGCTTTGTAGCAATGCAACCTGTTCTTCTTCATGTCCACCGGCTTTCCACTATGTAATGGATGATGATTGTGTTGTGTGCCAATTAATCCTCTTTTTACTTTGCCCAAGCCATGCATTAATTCAAGTCAAATAATGAACCCAATTCAAAACAAGAATATTTTTCAGGCTACATGGTTGTATCTTCATCTTCAAGAAATGAAAGCAATAATGCCAATACTGGGCCTAAATTCTCAGTAGCATTAGGAGGGTTTTTCCTTTTCCTAGTTAGTAATTGTGTTTGTTGTTTTAGCCTTTTTGGTGTGGAGAAGAAAACAAGGCCACTTTAACAAACGAATCAGAATCAGTTGTTGTGGCAGTGAAGAAGATGACTAATTCAAGAGGAATGCAATTGCAAGGAAACAAGGAGTTTTGTACCGAGATTGCCATCATATTCATTGGGAACATTCACCATTGGAGAAGCTGGTTCAAGTGGCCTTGTGTTGTGTTGCTTGCATTTACAGCCAAGGTGGAGGCCAACTATGTCTAATGTGGATTAATCATAGGTTGTTTTTCTTCAATAAGCTTGAAAAGAAAATAAAGCTACAATGCAGAGCAACCCAACTATTTTCAATCAAATGGAATACATCCTAAGAGATTGATAAAATAAATGCTGTAGAATCCAAACGCAATTTCTTTCACCAATTCAGTAGTTTTTCTCTAGCTGTTCTGGAACTAATGAGGAGATTGTCTTGAGCTACAACACAGTTTTTTCTTTTTGGTATTGTACAATAGCTAAAACTTTAAACACCATAAAAAAAACCGACCTTGTTTTGGCCAAAAAAAAACACCATAAAAAACCATTTCTCTTCTGCATTGCCTCTTTTGTCCTTTTTCCAGGACAAGAGGGTATACGAAGAGGCGAGCAACTCTTAACCCTCCCCCTACCAAAATACAATAAGAGATTTAAGAAACAAATGCTTTGTTTAACATTTCTCATCTCCTACAATAAACAAGGAGGTTGAGAAAATGACTTACACATGAAGTTATCTCCATCACTTGCCCTCATCCATGGGATCGTTTTGATTACATGACTGAGGTCTTAAATCCTTATCATCTTGCCGCGATTCTCCTGACTCGGACATTTTGGAAACAGAATCTTCAAGTGCCTCGAGGAAGGACAAAACAGTGAACTTGTCTGCAACAAATGCAAAAGGTAGTTAATTAGATTAATTTGATTCAACATGAAAAGCGCACAGCACTCTCCAGTACTAAATTAGTAAATATATGTATAAACAGTCTGGTTTAAACACACATGCTGTTCAGAATACTAGCAAAGCTATAAATTAATGGAACTGTAGACAACTCACATTTACTTGGGTCAATACCAAACTGAGACAAATCTATCTGTCCTGTTCGAAGTACCTACAAGAGAGAGAAAGCAACCTCATGAAATTACTTGGTGCCTTGTAAAACTACAAACATATAACAGAGTAGGTTCTATTTCCTCACATAAGTAAACGAATCTACTTGTTGACGGAAAGGAGGGCTCTGCAGCAAGTCCAACATATCCTCTGGTGTCCATTGACCCTGAAACCTCAATAAATTTCAAATTGGGGGAACATAAACCATAGAAAGAAAACTAAAAACTGCAATTGTTCTATACCTCAGGTAAATATGAAGCTAATTGCTCTTCCAACTGCAATGTCTCGATCAATGGCATTATCAACTCAGGCTTCAAAATGTCCCCTAACCCCAAGCCTGACAGAAAAGAACAAAGAAACCATCACGTCAAAGAAGAAGGCTATGAACATTGATTAGTCACACAACGAAGAAACTTTTCCCTGAAGGAATAATATCAACTACGGTAATCACCAGTAACAGTTTTGAGAAATAATAACTGACTACAATTATAAGACTACAATAGGAATAACAATAACCAATGTAGCCCAACTTTGACGACCACCAAAACCAAACAAAAGAGTTACTGTAGCAGGTTAAAATATTGATAAATAACAATAGCCAATTAGATATGATGAAGCATAATTCCATTATTACTTTTATAAATCATTGGGAAAAATACTTCATTCAGATATATACAACAACTACTTAAATTTTAATTTACCTCATGGAAGCAAAAAAACTTGCTACAATACAAGTACAATGCCTAGACTCTACCCCAAGTGAGTATAAACACAGGGAGTCAAAAGCCCCAAAGTTCACAGATAATGGCAACTAGACTCAACAATTTAGCTATTATTAGATATTCAGCAAACATGAAAAATGAGAATAAAAAGCATCACCTCCATCTGGGTCACCAGCTATAACTGTACACAATCACAAAACAACCATGTTAGGGCCCAAAATAAGCAAAAATTTAATAAAGAAAATAGTAAAAAGCATTCTGAAACCAGTGAACTAACTACCAGCTGAACCAATGCTGCTCAATATTCTTTGCAGGTCTTCCAATTTAACTGGCCCTGATGAAGAGGTTACATCACTTATTGCTTCTGCACCTAAGTTTGGAACAGTCAAATTTCCAGCTCTGAAAAGTTGGCACAGAAAAATATTAAGAAAAACATTTCAAAAGTGGCAACTAATATCTTGAGCAAAAACAATATGACAGCATGGAAACCATGTAAGAAATCTTCTGTAGAATAAGCTTGCATAAGCAAACACATAATAAACTAAGACCGAAGCACATGACATTTCTTCCATATTTCCTTCTGGAGAGACAGATGTGAACAGCCAATTATCCAACCTTTAGACTTGAGTACTCTTGATTAACATTATATCAACGTTACACGCTCCACAATTCATATAGGAAGTGTAGATGAAATAACATATTCTACCCTCCTAATCTGATAAGAATTTTATTAACATGCTTACCCCTTGGTTTGGCACTGAATCACAGACGATCCTACAGGCTTAGAGTTATGTCATTAAATAATTTATTACTATCTCATTTCACTTCTTTTTAATTAGGATTATTATTAATCAGGGGTACATAAGGTAATTTGAATTTTCTTAGGCTTTGTGTTTACATATAGAATTCCCCTGTTCTTTTATTTGTTATTTGGTTTGAATTATAAATTTTTACACTGTTGGGATGTTGTTTATTGAAAACTTCCCCTGGTTCCCCCCCCCCCCCCACCCACACCACAATACTACCAATACTACAGTTTTTTCGCTTGAAAACTTGTCAGTTCCTGATTTGCTTTTCTATCTATTTCTGATTTCTCTCTAACTTTCTATCTGCTCAGCCTAGTAATTTTAAATCAAATAGTTTGTAAAAAGGCTGGAAATCATTTTTCAATTATATGCATCTAAAGAGTGTGAAAAAAACGTTTATGCAAAATGAACTAGATCAGGTTCCATTTGTTTTTTTTGGCTGACGATCAGGTTCCATTTGGTTAGTGCTTATGCTTCTCACTTTTTCTTCTTTACTCTTTGTTTTTGGCTTTGTATTATTTTTTGCTTTTTGCTTTTTTCACTCAATTCATATTTTGTCAAAGAGAGAGAGAGAAAAGCTAAAGGCACAAAAAATGCGAACCAAATGGGGCCTTATTGAATCTCAAACACAGCTTGATTTGAAATGGCATTTGCCTCAGTTAACATGCAATTCAGTTAGAGTAGACCATGACTAGTTCACACTTGAATGCATATCAAATGTTAAGCAATTGCTATGCTGACAAAACTACACCATGTCTAAATTTAACAAGCATTACATTTACCATTCATAACTCATCAAGTACGCTTAGCAATTACCACAAAAAATAGTTTTATTCCTATTTAAGAGCATAGCAACATATACCTATCTATACTTTAATACAGAACATCTTCAGCAAGTAAAACAGTTCAGACATGCTCTTGAAATAATTCTGATGCAGCAGGTTTTCATTAGTTTTAGTTTAATTATTTCTGTCTTTAATTATTTGATTACGAGTCTTTTACTTTAGCCTTAAGTTATTAGGACTTTAATGTTTATGGTTTTTCCTAGTAGGATTAGGTTTTACTTTTCCTCTTAGAATTAGGATTTTAAGTTAAGCCTTTAGTATTTAAAGGCTGTTAGGCAGCAAACTTTGGGAGTCTTTTATTTTATGATGAAATCAGAATTATTCAGAGGTTTTCAACCCTAATTATCCTTGTTCCAATTCAATCAAAATTCAGATCTAGCCTATTTTGTTTAAGTTTTTGCTAGTTCTAACCTTCTGCTACGTCAATTGGTATCATGAGCCATAGGAAATCGTTCATATCCTAATTTTCTTTTAGGAAATTATGTCTGGTCGTAGAGGTCAAGGTAGAGACAACCAACAAAACGAGTTGGCTGAGATAAGGAGAGCGATTGATGACTTGACCCGGGCTGTACAAGCCTTGCAGCGTCAGGAACCTGTGGAAACCCGAATGGAGATTCCGGAAGGTGACCACAAACCCCTTGAGATTTTAGATCTCGAGGATAACAATCCTTTTCATGAAGTTGGAACCGTAATTCAAGCGGCAAGAGGTGGACTGAATGTGTATTGTTGGATCGATGAAATTGATTATGAAAATATTTTTCATGAAGCTGGAATCACAGATCAGGTGGCACGAGGTGGATTGGAAGAGGAAATTGAAAAAGAGAATCATTTTCATGAAACTGGACCCACAAGTCAAGCGATACGAGGTGGATTGGATATGGATTGGTGGGCAGATGATGTGTTAGAACCTGTTTATGATGAGTATGACGAGGAGGAAGAGGAAGATCTTTTCTTTGTTTGTAAAGGAGAAGATTCTGATTTTGTTCTTGATGAAGGATTTGTTTGTGAAGGAGAAGATTCTGATTTTGTTCTTGATGAAGAATTTGTTTGTGAGGGAGAGGAGTCTGAGTTTGTCATTGATGGAAAAAGATTGGAGACTGTTGTTTCAAAACAGGCTGTATGTGATTTTGTGTGGGTGGATACTGGATGGCTATTTGATCATGATATGAATCAAGAGAAAAAGCCAAACAAGAAGTACTTTTGCAAGAAAAACACTAAGGATACTTTGCATAAGTTAGCACCAAAGAAAATTATAAAAGCTGGTGGAATTTTGGGTAGCAATGCAAAAGACAAGCTAAGTGAGAAGCTAAATGTTGTTGATCCATACATCTACAGAAAGTATACTAGGACTCGATGGAAGAAGACAAGAGGAAACAAGCTGCTGGTCCGGATGTCTACAAGACGACTCGACAGGAGTCGAGTTTTTTTTCAAACCTGGGGAGAATGATGCAGCAGGTTTTCATTAGTTCTAGTTTAATTATTTGTCTTTAATTATTTGATTACGAGTCTTTTACTTTAGCCTTAAGTTATTAGGATTTTAATGTTTATGGTTTTTCCTAGTAGGATTAGGTTTTACTTTTCCTCTTAGAATTAGGATTTTAAGTTAAGCCTTTAGTATTTAAAGGCTGTTAGGCAGCAAACTTTGGGAGTCTTTTATTTTATGAAATCAGAATTATTCAGAGGTTTTCAACCCTAATTATCCTTGTTCCAATTCAATCAAAATTCAGATCTAGCCTATTTTGTTTAAGTTTTTGCTAGTTCTAACCTTCCGCTACGTCAAATTCATTCAAAAAGGAAAGAAGTAAAAAGAATTAGCTAGTTCAATTTTTAAGACCTTCAAATTGGATACAAATAAATCTGAATTATAAAGATGAACAAACTAATAACCAGTATAAATGCCAAACGCAACCTTGGTATCACAATCCTTGCATTTACGGGAAACCAGAAGCCTAATAGCACCCTATAGTCATCAACTCAACAAATAGAATTTTTAATTGTCATCATATCAGTCTCTGGTTATAAACTGAACTCAATATATTCAACCTTAAAATTTTATGTATAAAAGATTACTCATTATTTGAACATCCATTTTTAATCAGGCATCACCTAACCATTCTAGTAGTGTTTTGAATACTGGATTCAGGGAAGATAAAGAGGCTAGAACACAGACTCCCATCTAAAAATGTCAAACACAACTGCAATTGTAAGACCAAAAAGTATCATGGCCTATCTAAAACGGAGGGGGAGTGGTGTTACCTCGAGGAAATATCATCTTCAACCATATCTTCAGACACTTGCAAAGGTGCAGAAGCATCTGGCTCTTCTTCACCAAGAAACTCTGTTGAATAGAATATATACCGAACCATCAGAGTTTGTGGAAACCCAAAAGTAAAGAAACAAAAATGATGTTGAGCAAGTAGCCATCCTTCAGAATATCGAATGTGGGTAACACACACTGACCAAGCCTTTTGATATATGGGGAGTTAAACTCAAATCTTAACAATAGGTAAAAAATGGCATATGTCTTAAATGACCTTAACAAATCAGTTTGCAACATTTTTTAATAGAAGATGATACATAACACAAGTAAGAAAAAAAAAGAAAAAAAAGAAAAAAAAAAGATGCTTCAAACTTGAAAATGATAGAAGAAACAGTAAAAGTAAAAATAAAACATTCAGCAAACCAAAAAATATGAGAAGGAAAAGGAAACAGAACTAATGAAATTATGATGAAAATTGGCAACAAAAAAATAGCGAAAAGGAGAAAGAGAGAGAATATGGTCAGTTGAAATTACAAGGCATTCAAACAAAAAAAACCAACAGGAACAATTCATTGTATCATAGATATAACAAAAAACATCCACACAAATAGATAAGCCAAATGGATAGGACTCAGCTTTAATACTACACAACATAAATTTAACAAGAAGGTAACTCTTTTATACCTAATGGTTGATTGATCAAATTATTAACTGCAGTGCATAATAGTGAGTCATCTTCAGCTTTAGGCTCCTGCAACAATAAGAACAAAAATAATTTATCAATAAATAGCAGAAACCAAGTTCCCCAGAAAGCAAATTAACAAACCCGACCTGCATCCAGAAAAAGAACTTCCGGTCGTCATTATTGAACTTCAATATGAAGACCCTGCCAGATGCTTGATTGACCTAAGTGAACCAGGAGAAAAAATACTGAAGATCGCTTAAAGGAGGCAAGATTCTTTCCAGAGAGTTGAATAATTGAAATGAAAATAAATTACCTTCTCAAATACAGCCTCATCAGGAAAAATAATCTGATCCTATAAATTTTTGGGTCAAGGAAAACGAAAAAGCTCTCAAAATAAATGAAATAGAAAGAAAATTACATGAAAAATTAGAACAACAAAAATAATGGCACGGCAATGAAGCCAGGGTTAAATATAGAAGAGCAGTGACAGGTCTGCACAACAATAAAATTAAGAAAAAAATTATTTACGATGCATACACAATGAACTAGCCTTAACTCTAATTGCATTTTAAATGAAAAGCATGTCTGTAAGCAAGTGCACAATATACATACAAAATTGCAGCAGAGCCACCAGTACATTCTTAGAATACTTTAGGATTCAAAACTAGTTGAAGAGTTAAATATACCAGGCACTAAGGGGGTATGGGAATTTGTGGCATCTCAAAAACTTGCAAAAATTAGCAAATCTGTTGGCTTTATTGTGTCCATTGCTTTGGTAGGAAGTAGGAACCATTAAACAAGGTAAAAACTTTAAAGAAAGAACACATTTTTCAAAAAAATGAAGAATTTGCAGCGTAAATTTTCTTCTTAAATTAGAATATTATTAATTAGAATAACACCTTCATCAAACTATTCCAAACTCTTTCTCTAGGCTCTTAAGCTCTCATGGAACCAAACTTTCCCCTAAACTTTAGTCCATTATTAGCACTTATTAGTAAAAGCAAATTATTTAAAAGTAGTATAATCCAGAAAATAAGTATGAACAGTCTAATGCAAAGTCTTCGAGACTAAGTAACAATGTTATTTTCTGACAACATTTTTTTTTTTTGGAATTCTCAAGCATGAGACCATGGTTAAGCAAACTTGGAAATGAATCAAAAAACGAGACAGAATGAAATATTGAAGCAAAGCAAACAAAGAAAAACATGGAAAGTGGGATACATCTTCGACAACATTTTGCGTGCGATCAAGCCACTGAAAATGTAGCAGTCCCTCTTCACCCTGACACAGAAAGGAAGTAAAAAGAAGGGGAAAAAAAAGCTCATAACAGTTGAGATAAAATCCAGTTCAAACAGAAAAGTCTGGAGAAAATACGATCAAATTCACTAGACTAAATCTAAGAGGGCAATGTAACTCAAAAGAGAAATTGCTTACTCTAGCTATCCGGACGAGTCCTTTACGAGAATCTGGAAGAACCCTTTTTCCTTCCAACAACAATTTACCAGCACGAAATTCCAGCAAAGTTTCCTGCCAATAACGCAACACATATGCTCACTCGTTGCAGATAATTTTCTGAAATCTTCTTATTTTAAGTTGATATTATTACCTGCATCGCTGGAAAAGCTTCAGCGGAGGACGAACCCATTAGCAGCTCAGCTCCACTTTTTACAACAAATTTGAAAACAAAAACCCAAACAAGGAATTCAAAACCCTAGCGAAAGAAGAGATATATAATTCAGGGAACAAGCCGATTTTAAAAGCAATAATTTAACTCAAATTTTTTATAAAATCACCCCGGCCAAAAGGAAAACCCTAAAATATTTTCCTCAATCAAATAGTAAGAAACAAGGGCACATCTCTCTTTTGTTTATTTATTTATATATATTATTATTATATAAATAGATGTGCTTGTTTAGAATTTGATCAAATTGAAGTATTTTTGAAAAAAATGTAAAGATTTGAATTTGATGGGGAATATGTCTAGAGCTGGATTGTGTTCTCTCTATACCAATAGCGGCCGAGTTTTGGCTTTGCAACTTCAGACATCAACTTTGTGAATATTACCCAGGCACCCGTTAAAATTACTTCCTTTCTACTACGATTTTTTTCAAGTAGTACATGTTTTAAAAACTTAATGGCTAAAATCTCAATTTGGTATCAAACCTTTCATAATTTTTCCAATTTAGTACAAAATCTTTTATTTGCGTCAAATAGATACCAAACGTTTAAAAATTGGACCAATTTAATACTTTTTCAGGTCTGCCATTAGACCGTGAGAGACACACGTGAGCATGAAAATTAATTTTCTTAAAAAAAATGCCACGTGGCAAATTTTTTTAAAATTAAATTTGAAAAAGAAATTTACTAAATTATTTTTTCACTTAAGAGTTAAAAAAATAAAAACTATCTGGATAAAAAAATTAAAAAATAAAAACCCAAATCTTCGAAAACATTTCTCTTCTCTCTGTCTTTGAATTCAATCCTTCACGTTGTGGGAGTCTTTTTGTGTGATTAATATGCTCGGCCCGGTTCGGTGTTGGATTCAAGCCGGCCCAACCTCCCAGAAGAGGAAATGGGTTTACAAAGATGGTGCCCAAATAATATAAAGAAATCCTGCTGTAAAAGACTGATTTCTACAGCGGGAAGAAAGTAACACTTGGTATCGAGGGAACTGAGGAGGATGAAAAAGATAGAAATAATAACTCAAAAGTGTATTTCCCGAGCGTAAAGTAAATCAGAGACTTTTCATTACTTTCTCAAATTTGTGGGAAACGATTGGGAGATGAGATTTGGAAGAAAGAAGAAGGAATACAAGTGAGAAAAGGGAATCAAAATACAGACTTTCAAAAGTGAGAGGAAAACACTGATTTGAACAAAAGAGTTATCGGACTCTATTTCTTGGTTGATTGCTTATTACTTTGTGTGTTTTGTGCTTGCTTAAACTTGGGCTATTGTTGTTGTCCCTTTTTCATCAAAGCTGGAAATCGTCATTTATAGACGCTCTTTTGTCTAGTCGGAGCCTTTTCCCGGTGGTCCATTTGGCCTTAATTCTTGCTGATTTGGAATGAAATCAAGGAATCAGCATCTTTGGTACACAGCAAAGAAGACTTTCCCATTCAAGTGTGCTAACAATAGTGATTCCCATGTTTTTGAATCGGTTCCACTTTAAGCGAGCAAGTGTCACGGTCTCGGGATGTCGTTGTTAGGGGCCAAAATTGGGATAGACCCACGCCCAAAATGCACCCACAAATCTCCTCCTAAAAACTCACAAAACCGGGACCACTTATCTCTCTTAATAGCCCAAAACACATCAAACACATGGGCTACTTCTCACCCAAATTACAAAGGCCCATTTCTTTTGCCCAATAACCAAAAGCTCAAAGCACATGTAACACATGGGCCACTTTTCTTAAGGTGATAAAACCCAAAACAAATGCAACACATAGGTTACCACGTTCTACGGCAGGGAAAGCCAACATGATGCACATTATGTCGGCCCTGCCACACTACTCACAAAAGGTGGGTCCCAAGAACATGCGCCCTATAGCTAAGGCGTACCTGGCCATCAACTCAAGACACAAGGAGCTCAAAGCACAAACAAGGCATTGAGACACAGCTCCCTGCCACTACGCCAACTTATTCACAGCAGGACACATTACGGCAAGGGGGAGTCACCAGGGAAGTATTCCACTTAGTTGCATTTCCCTTTATTCCATTGCGTTGAAGTAAGAATCAATACCGATAAGTCTCTATGGCAAAACACAACACATAAACGTGGACCAAGCCCACGGCGGGAAAACAACTAGAAGCGTGGCTTGACGACATATGGGAGAGGAATCTGCTCAGATGCCATTTTCGGCGAGAACAACCATGCTTGGAAGTTGTTCCTAACACCCAAAAATAGCAATCGGGCAACCGAAAGGAGAATAAAAACAGATCAAATTGACTTTGAATTGGAATGCCAACGTCTCCTGCCAAGAGAAAGTGACTCTTGATTCATTAAAAGAGAGACAAATTCAAAAGATTAGAAAAAGCCATTGTACACATTCTCAAAGAGGAAAATATTCACTGTCATGGTCAAAGATGCTGATTCCACTAGGTTGATTCCGGCAGCAGGAATCGCGCGGCTGCAGGAATCACGTGGCAGCGGGAATCACGAAACGACCGGCGGGCAAAGGCATTAACCAAACAAAGAGATGGCTATAAAATGGCGTTCTCCAGTTGATGAAAAAAGACACAAGACAACACAACAACAAAGAAACAACACAACACAAAGGGGCTCTCACATCCCGCTTCTCACACTCATCTCTCTGCTGGAACTCCATCTTGGCTTTCTCTACCACTTTTCTTTCTCCAAAAACACAAAGAAGAAGAAGAGCCATTTTATTTATCTTTTACAACAACCAAAAAGAAGAAAGAAAAGCTCTATAACAACAAGTCTAGCACAAGATCTACATTCAATAACAATAGATCTGAGCAACCCAAAGCAAGATCTCCCCAAAATCGCTACTATTTTGGTTTACCCATTTTCATCTTCAAAAGCTCTGTATAATTTTGATTTCTCCTTTCTCACACTAGATTTCTCTCCTTTTCTTCCAAGCTCACCTCCCATGTTGTTACCCACAAATTTGAGAAAGTAATAAAAGTCTTTGGTTCTTTTTATAATGAGTATTTTGTTTACAAGGCTATTTTTCCATATTTTTCACCTTTTCAATTCCTCTTGTTGACATGAAGAATAGATTTATATTCCCGGAAATTACCGCAGGAAACGTGTTATTTCCTCATCTATTTTATCATTGGGCAATCCGCTGCAGGAAGTCTCACTAAGCTACAACAGGATTTCTGGGAAACTCATTATAGAGTTATTTTCCCATCTTTTTATCCCCTTCAGTTCCTCCACGAGCAGAGTTATTTTTCCTGCAGGAAGTATCACTTTTTTACGGCAGGATTTTCTCGCCACAGATCTCACTCCATTTTACGGCAGGATTTTGTCATCATCTTTTGTAAGCCCACTTCTTCTTCCGGGGAAGTTAGGGCTGGCTTGAATCTACTACCGAGCCGGGTCAAGCCTGTCAATCCCACAAAAAGGCTCCCACATTTTCTGGTGACTCCACTGGGGAGCCAGCAAGAGGTTGATAATCAATGAAGATGGTGAGACCACGACTCACACGACAGAACAGTCACAATCTTGCCGCAGAATCCAATGATGGTCGTGAGGAACATGGGGAATCCTCAAACTAGCAACAGGACAACTCAGCTGCCCCACGGCAGGACCAGTCAAATCCTGTCGAGATTATGGTGGAATTGGCACGAGTAATCTATCAAAGCCAACTTCAACTACTTGAGGCCATGAAAGAAACAAGGCCCTCAAACTTCCAACAGAGGCCAATCCCAAGACTGCAGCAGGCGTCCTACTCCACAAGGTGGTGATGATCTTCCACCAAGGAACATCACCGAGACGCAGTAAGAAAACAAGCCTCCTCAAGACTATGCAACTCTCTCCGACCTCACTACCCTGCTGGAGAGAGAAAAAGAAGGCTATTATGTCCATCCTTCCACTTCATCAAGGATCCACCATACCCGAAGCATCTAGTGAGCAGATCTTACCCACCAAATTATGAAGCTCCCACCTTTCCATAATATGATGGCAAGAAAGGCAACGCCGTTGAACATGTCGGCAAATATCTTTATGCCATGGGTCCTCACGCTATCAACCCGGAGCTTTGTCTTAGAGAGTTTTCCAAATCTCTCACCGGTCGTGCCTACACTTGGTACACCACTTTCGCTCTCGGATCCGTCCACACATGGGAAGAAATGGCGGAAAAGTTTGGTCAAAAGTACTTTCACAGTGAAGAGAGAGTCACTCTACTTCAGTCTCAGGACACCACTCAAAGGCCCTCCGAAGGTCTCATTGACTTCGTGAAGAGATTCTGAGATCTCTCCCTTGATTGCTATGATGAGAATCCCGAAGCAATGTTGGTCGAGATATGTATCCACAACATGCTGCCAGAATTTCGAGCTATTTTAGAGAACTTGGGCATAAATCAGTTCGCAAGACTCCTTGATGCGGTAAGAAGGACAACCCAGTCAATCAAATTACCAAATTCATGATCCGTCAGAAGTGAGAAGCCACAGGGGCACCACACCCTAGTTGCGGCAGGAAATCCTAAAAGCAAAAATGGTCAGAAAAGGCTCATAGAAGAAGCTCCACCACTCCAATTTCCTGCTGTAAAAGTCGACGCTCTTCTCAATCAATGGGTGGTACAGAGCAATCTGCGGCAGAATCTGGTGAACAAAGTGTCCAAATACATGACGACCATCTGCCATGTCATCAAGTACAAGGGACTGCGGCAGTCGTGATCCATAGCGGTGCCAAAATCTTAGATGTGGCATCTAGAGCATCTTTCTCCACGATATCACTTGATCATGCCTCTACTCAACTACAACCCAAGAGAATGGTGGGTACTCTTCTGCAAATTAACAATGAAGATCACTCCATTTCAATACACCTATCGCAGGAGTATCTCACTTGGCATCTATTAAATCTAAGATTCAAAAGCTATGAGGGAACATTATCACATCTCCCAACTAAGAAGCTGAGTCATATGATGGAACCTATCATCAAACTCCATTTGATGCAGAGCAAGTCCTGACGAAGCACAAAGCACCTACCACAGGAAAGAAGATCTACTACAGGACGAGAAAGATAATTTCAATCTCTTAAAAGTCAAAGCTCACATGCCATATGACGGCTCTAGTGGCAATCTTCAAATTGATGGCTCACACATCATTGAGCAAAATACTGAAGCCTTCAATTGCACCAGCACTCCTTAGAAATGAAGGGAACAAATCTTCGTTGTCTCATCCTGCCACAAAAAAAAAAAAAGCAATCGAGCACCATCATGCCGCGTGAGAAGTATCCTGCCACACTATTCAAGCTCTCAGGCAACAACCAAAGCATTTACATACATATGCTTTCAAGCCCAGCCTTATGGTATCCTTACAACAAGTTTCATTATTCCACCTTCAGTCTATAGCAAGAATTCTATCTCCTCGTGGCAGGAAAGCAATGTGCTACATTATGAGAAGACGCAAATAAAGTAGTATTCTTTCTCAAATGAGTCTCATTCTTCTTTATCAACAAGCACACATTCTCAGAGCTTTCTATCTGGAGAATTCAATACTTGGAAACTCACATGCAACATGGTTCCTGCCACGCAACATAATCCACAACATGCAAAGTCACATAAAGAGGTGTTCCAATCAAGATTCCATTGTGCAAAAAAATCTATGGCAGGAACAGAGGATCTAGACTACTTAGCCCTACGACAGTACAAGGGGATACCGGATAAATATCCCTACTGTAGTCTTAACATTGCGACAGGCAGTAGCGGAAACTTGATTACGCATTAAAGGAAATCAAAGCCCCTTCACCATTCAATACTTGGAGGCTATTTTATTACAACATGTTTTACTGGATTCGATACTTAGGGCTTTAACAACAGAAACTTCATAAACCAAAGGAGCCCAATCTTAGCCGCAAGAGATCCATGATCTAAAGCTTCAACATTTGCAAATACTGTAGTCACAATCTTGAAGATCAATCACCAAGCTAAGCGATGATCCTTCAACATCTCCGCCACATGACCCACTATCTAGGTAATGGATTTTATCCTTTCCAAGTGATCACGACGAGATTCAACATCAAGTTCCACTTCTTTCGCAGGAAGAATTCAAGCTTGAAATTCCTGCCATGACAACTCAGTCAAAGGAATTTATACATGGCTATCTTCTCATTACTTAGCGACCATGGCATGGCAACCACATCCATCACAGCCCATCCCATGGTCCTCTTCTCCATTGCGATTGTAGCCGAGGCAGTTCCCACATTTGGTAGTCCTTCGCACAATCCTTGCATGATCATCTTCTTCGTTGCGATTGTAGCCGAGGCAGTTCCCACATTTGGCAGTCCTTCACACAATCCTTACATGATCATCTTTCACATTGCGATTGTAGCCGAGGCAGTTCCCACATTTGGCAGTCCTTCGCACAATCCTCACTACTCCCCGGGGCATTAACTTATCACACACAGCATCCCGACGATACTTTACACACAAAAACGGGAGTGGCTCCCCTAACTTTCGAACCAACGGTGAGACAGTTCCCACTTGGCAGATCTCCCTGGTTCTACTTCTACTGTGATTGCGGGCTGTTTTGGGAAGGAGACCCTTTAGGAGGTAGGCTTCTTGTGCAGTCCCTTTCACTTCTAATGGGTGGAATGCGGTAGTGTCGGGGCATCTTTCACACTTTACAACCTTTGCACAGCTCGTTACATCCAATTTGGCTCACACATATTAGAGTCATCTTCCACACTTAACTGACATCAAGACCAGATCTTGCCCATCTCAGTCATCTGATGCACTCACATCAAGATATCACACAAAAAGAATTAACAATCTTTCTGCCGCAATCCAAGATGGCATTACATCATCAGCCATCATTGTCACATTACAGCAGAATCAAGAGACAATTCCAAGAAAGTCTTCCACAAGTATCATTATCTACTCCAAGTCATCCACAAAGAAAATGATTCAAGCAAGTGTTGCAATATTCACTACACATGAGTGGCAAGAAATCCTTCCAGCAGCAGAATGCTACCGCAGCAGAATTCTACCACAAGATATTGCCACAACATAATGTTATTGCAAAATCTTGCTACAGGAAAATGTTAGTGCAAGATCATGCCACAGCAGAATGCTACCGCAGCAGAATGTTACTGCAAAATCTTGCCACTAGAGAATGTTACCACAGCAGAATATCACTGTAGTGGAATGTTACCGCAAGATAATAGCAAATTGTGCATCGCGCCACCTGCGACAGAGCAATGCACAACAAAGGGATTAATAAAATACAAAGCTGAGAAACAAAGCTCAAAGCAGACTATCACATTCGAAGCTTAGAATCACAAAAATGGAGGCCAATCTTACTGTGGAGACTTATGGCAGGAAAGCATCATCATTCACAACAGAAGCAGCCATCCACCAACGCCACAGTGGGGGATGTTTCTCATTGCACTTCATAGGCAGTAGCAGCGCCATGAAGTAGTAGCCTTGGCAGTAGCAATGATAGCAAAAGTCTCAAGGCCAACTCAACATAAGTCTCGAGAAGCAAAATCGCAGCCATGACCAACTTAACAAAAGAGCTCATAAAACAGCCACTTATGATGGGGTTCACATTGCCAAAAATCCAAAGTTAAAAGGAATGGCAAATTCATGGTTGGGTTTACGACATTCACATGCAAGGAGCCATCACAATCATGCCAAGCGTTCAGCAGGAAAGACTCATGCTTCAAATCCTGTAAGAAAGCTTTTATCACCATGATGATCCCTTCTTCTTTTTTTATATACTTCACTTTACGGCAGAAAAGTACATAGTCAAACAGAAATTCCCATTCTCGCCAAAGCAATAAAAAGCCTACCCCAAATCCATATACAATCTCTTCATAAAGTGCCAATCAAGCCAAAAGAGACAATACCCATAGCCTAAAGACATAGTCTAAACAGAAAATTTCCACTCCTTCACAACAAAATCCAAGCAAAGAAGCTAATCAAGCCCAAAATTCGAAGGTTGCAGATTTGTGCATGACATGGCAGAAGGCAATTAGTTCTTGAACATGAGTTCAATACATTGTCAGCTTGGGCTTCCCCGCCTTCCATGAAGCTTTAGAAATGATGAAAGCTCGACCACCAACAAGTATTTTCACCAAATACCCAAGTGAGCAAAGGGCCGAGACACATCGAAACCTTGGTGCGCAGCATCATTAAAGGCATCTCAACAGCGAAACAAGAAATCTTCATTCGAAGAATTGTTTGGATTCTAGCTCAAGCCCTGAAGGTAGTAGCAAACCAAACCGACATTGAAACCAGCTATGGCAGGACTCTGTTTCACATTTGCGGCAAAGTGAGGAAATAATTCCATCATCTCCTCAACCCACGGCACCGATGAGGAATAAATGGTGTAGCAATGGCTTAACACTTGTGCATGCCGTCACTCATGGCAAGAAACTCACAAAGAAGCATGCTTTAGAGGGCTTTCCATCTTCCAACGCTTGCAACAGCTCTTCATCATAAGCAAACTAGTTGGTTCTCTCTTGGTTTCCTACCATAGTGTTATGACACCAACATCTCCTGCGGTGATATCAATCATTTATAAAAGAAAATGGTTGAATAATTGATCGAAAGATCAATTGTGCCAACTCATCAAATGTGTGGCAAATCTTATTGTGGATCATAAGGTCCATGGATGTCTTCAACTACGGCAGAAAACTTTTTCCGCAACTTGCTCTGCAGCAGGAACCCCTTATGAAGTTAATTCATCAATGGACATGGTGCTCTTAGTCGAAACCAATACTTCTTCCAAGATGTTGCCAAAAGAAGAAAAGTCTTTCGGTCCAGTAGTTGACACATCAACCTCATCACCAATGGCAAGGATATTATCAATCAGTCTTGCGGGAGTGACAACCTTGCCCACGGCAGGGAAACTCGTCAACATGAGCCATTTTGTTTACAACAGTAGCATAACTCTGCCACAGCTAAATTCAAAATTGGAGGAGATGGAAGCAATTTAGCACCAATATTAAAAGGATAGAAAATTGTTTGTCCTGCGGAAGCCGAAAATGCAGCACATACTACGAAGCTCCTACCTGTTTGAGAAGCCATCTTCCTGCTATAAAGATGCAACTGACATGCTATTTTGGCCCAAGGAAATTTGAGATTCAAGCTCCAGTAAGAAGCAAGGAGCTCTCACTCAAAGGGGGCTAAATGTTAGGGGCCAAAATTGGGATAGACCTAAGCCCAAAATGCACCCACAAATCTCCTCCTAAACACTCACAAAATGAGGACCACTTATCTCTCTTAATAGCCCAAAACACATCAAACATATGGGCTACTTCTCACCCAAATATCAAAGGCCCATTTCTCTTGCCCAATAACCAAAAGCCCAAAGCACATGTAACACATGGGCCACTTTTCTTAAGGTGATAAAACCCAAAACAAATGCAACACATAGGTAACCACGTTCTATGGCATGGAAAGCCAGCAGGATGCACATTATGTCGGCCCTGCCACACTACTCACAAAAGGTGGGTCCCAAGGACATGCGCCCTATAGCTAAGGCGTTCCTGCCCACCAACTCAAGACACAAAGAGCTCAAAACACAAACAAGGCATTGAGACACAGCTCCCTGCCACTACGCCAACTTATTCACAGCAGGACACATTACAGCAAGAGGGAGTCACCGGGGAAGTATTTCACTTAGTTGCATTTCCCTTTATTCCATTGAGTTGAAGTAAGAATCAATACTAACAAGTCTTTATGGCAGAACACAACACACAAACGTGGACCAAGGCCATGGCGGGAAAACAACTGGAAGCGTTGCTTGGCGGCATATCGGTGAGGAATCTGCTCAGATGCCATTTTCGGCAGGAACAACCATGCTTTGAAGCTGTTCCTAACACCCAAAAATGGCAATCGGGCAACAGAAAAGAGAATAAAAACAGAGCAAATTGACTTTGAAATGGTATCCCAACGTATCCTGCCAAGAGAAAGCGACTCTTGATCATTAAAAGAGAGACAAATTCAAAAGATTGGAAAAAGCCATTGTACACATTCTCAAAGAGGAAAATATGCCATGGCCAAAGATGCTGATTCCAGTAGGTTGATTTCGGCAGCAGGAATTGCGCGGCTGCAGGAATCACGTGGCAGTAGGAATTACGAAACGACCAGCGTGCAAAGGAATTAACCAGACAAAGAGATGGCTATAAAATGGTGTTCTCAAGTTGATGAAAAAAGACACAAGACAACACAACAACAAAGAAACAACACAACACAAAGGGGCTCTCACATCACGCTTTTCACACTCATATCTCTGCTGGAACTCAATCTTGGCTTTCTCTTCCACTTTTCTTTCTCCAAAAACACAAAGAAGAAGAAGAACCATTTTCTTTATCTTTTACAACAACACAAAAACAAGAAAGAGAAGCTCTACAACAACAAGTCTAGCACAAGATCTACACTCAATCACAATAGATCTGAGCAACCCAAAGCAAGATCTCCCTAAAATCGCTACTATTTTGGTTTTCCCATTTTCATCTTCAAAAGCTCTGTATAATTTTGATTTCTCCTTTCTCACACTAGATTTCTCTCCATTTCTTCCAAGCTCACCTCCCATGTTGTTACCCACAAATTTGAGAAAGTAATAAAAAAAATTGGTTCTTTTTATAGTGAGTATTTTGTTTACAAGGCTATTTTTCCATATTTTTCACCTTTTCAATTCCTCTTGTCGACATTGAGAATAGATTTATATTCCCAGAAATTACCGCAGGAAACGCGTCATTTCCCCATCTATTTTATCATTGGGCAATCCGCTGCAGGAAATCTCACTAAGCTACAGTTGGATTTCTGGGAAACTCATTATAGAGTTATTTTCCAATCTTTTCATCCCCCTCAGTTCCTCCACGAGCAGAGTTACTTTTCTTGTCGGAAGTATCACTTCTTTACGGCAGGATTTTCTCGCCACGGATCTCACTCCATTTTATGGCAGGATTTCGTCATCATTTTGGCATCATCTTCTGTAAGCCCACTTCTTCTTCCGGGGAAGTTAAGGCCGGCTTGAATCCACTACCGAGCCGGGTCAGGCCTTTCAATCCTACAAAAAGGCTCCCACAGCCGTTTTCCTCATCAAGAGTGATTGGGATTCCTCTCAAGGTCAACCAGTCTGTTTTGATTCCATTTTCTACAACTCAGTTGCCATTTTTATTCTTAGGATCAGTCACCAAGCATGGCTGCCCCCCTCCAAAAATGGTGTTTTGAGCAGATTCCCTCCTCTTTTGCCGCCAATCCACGCTTCCAATCGTTTTCCTGGCATGGGCTTGGTCCACGATTAGTCCTGTAATTGTGATTAATTAGCACTAATTCCTACCACAAAAGGATAAATATAAGGAAATTCAAATTAAGTAAGACGTTGCCTTAATTCTTTCCGCAGTGGCAAGCTTTGTCATGTTGCAGCAGGAAGCTGAAGCCTTTTGTGTCTTTTGTGCTCTTTCTCTCTATTTCACTCGAATGGATGATGAGGTAGCAAGGCCCAACGTATTATGTGTGTTTTTGGGCCTTGGCTGCATGAGAGAAATAATAGAATGGCAAGACCAATGTGTTACATGTACTTTGGTCTCTTTGCCATGTAAGAGAGGTGACCCGTGTGTTATATGTGCTTTGGGTTTTCATCACCTTTTGAGAGAGTATTGCCCTTGTGTTGCAAGTGTTAAGGAACTTTTGTGTGTTTGAGAGAGAAATGCCCATGTATTGTATGTGTTTTGGGACTTTTTGGTTATAGGGTAACAGAGATGGGCCTTTTGTGTGTGTGAAATATTTGTGGCCCCATATACCCAATTTGATGTGTGTGTTTGTAAGAAAGAAATTGGCCCAACCTTGAGTGTGTTTGATGAAGCTTTGTGGGCTTGGAACTTCCGATTTTGACCCCTAACATTAGCCCCCTTTGAGTGAGAGCTCCTTGTTGCGGCAGGAGCTTGAATCTCAAACTACTCATGGGTCAAAATTGACCCAAACAGTTATATCCCTTCGGTGGGGGCATAACTTTGAACTAGGCAGGTATTTTCAGTTTTCGCAGGACCAAAACGCCTTGCACCTGTTCACCTTCAAACTTCTCTTTCATGGGCAAAAAGGTTTCTTCTGCTTTGTGTTTCGAGTCTCGCAACTTTTCGATTGTAATGATTTCTGAAAAGACTCTTTCTCCCATTGGTGCTTCGTGGTGTGCAAAGAGTTCCTTTGTGGGAAAAACTTCATTTTAGGGTGGAACTGCTAACCAGACGCCTCTTTTCTCTGGTGTCATTCTATGTTCCTGTTAATTTTGATTGACGGGCTCTTCCCATCTTTCAAATCCTTTGGCCTTTTTGAACTTTTGAAAGGCAGAAAGTCTTTGCTTTTTCTCTTCAACTTTATTTCTTCCTTCTTTTTCACTGTTTTTCTTCTTCCTCTTCTTCTTATCCATTGAATCTCCCTCTCTCCGACTTTCTTTCTCTTCCATTAAGAGGTTCGAACTTCTTCTCTTTGTGGGTTTTCTTCTTCATCGACTCCCTTTTGGAGCCTCATCATTGCTTTTGCATATTGTAGGTACCCGTCTGGCTTGAATCTTGTTTGTGGTGTTTAAACAACATTTTTCTTGACTTGCCGCACATCATGGGTATGGTCTTTTTCTCTTTCTGGCTGCAATCTCTTCTTTTTCTGTTCTGCTTCTATAGTGGGCAAATTCCTGCCGCACTGTGATTCTGACCTTGCTTCCCAAACCTTTGCACGATGCTTGGGTCGAGATTGATGATAACATGTGGTTCGAGGATGAGACTACTTTCAGGGCTGCCAAGGCTCAGAAGGGCAATTTTCACTTGATCGATGAGTATACTGCGGGTAATTAGAACCCTAAGCCCTTGCTGGACCCTAGTTTGGTATCTTGGGCTTACATCCGCATGGATGACTTTACTGTCGTTCCCTTGGTTACCACTTTCTCTTGCAGGACCTTTCGAGAGGGTGGATCTTGGTCCAATTGGGTTACCCGAGAGCTTTGACCTTGGCTTTAGAGCTTTGTTGAAGAAGGCTCACATTTTTTATGCAATTTCCTTCTCTCGGTGCTGCTCCTTATTTGTTGATCTCGAGCTTATTGGTTTCCTTGCCCGCAGGTGGCATGTGGGCCACTATATTTTTCTCAAAATTCTTTTTGTTGAGAAGGGAGAAGTTAGTATTAAAAGGCATGACGTGGCGAAAAAATACAATATATTGAGAGAAATTAATTTTAAAAGTAGTACAATAGTTTGGGAAATAGGTTTTTAAAATACAATCCTTAGATAAAAAACTATAAGAAATCACAAAACCAACTATAAGAAATCACAAACATGCAAACTATAAGAAATCACAAAAACCACATGCAAAGGGTCGACTTGAACCTTGAGATTAATAAGGTTTTGAGGATACATCTACGGGTTGAACCAAAGGCTCTGGTATAACATGAGTAGTTGGATTTGAACAAAGCAGCAAAGATTGGGTTGTGATTTAAGCAATTAGCCAATAGCCATAAGTGAATTGCCAAAGCTAATGAACACATCCAATAAATCAAAAGTTAGAATACAAGTTCCAACACAGAAAACCGGCATGCTTTGCTTTGTCCAGGCATGCATTCTGACCAAGACACTTACTTTTATTTAAAGTACATTACATGTATGGGGAATGAGTGAGACAGAGGTATGACAGAAAATTACTATAACAGGAGAAATAGCTACTCTTCCAATGCAACGAACAAAGCTTCATAACCATCTCTGTCACGAAGCAGCAGACAAAGGTTGAATAGCAGCAAGGGGGTTTACTTGGTATGAAAATGCAAGTTGCCATAAGTCTACTATAGACTTCTTCACGAACAAAACTTGTCGCCTAACAATCCTGAAACAAGTACGCAGGTAAGTTTGAGAAGACAATAGAGATTTTTTCTTCCTAAAAAGGAGATTTTTGTTCCTGATAATCCACCAGAACAAACTGAGGTACTTCTGCTTCGTGTCAAAGCTTCCACTAGTAAGAACTTGCAAATTTCTATGGCACATTATAACATAACTAGTTTTAGTTTCATTGTATATTTTTGAATAATGCAGATACATACGAGATTCATTACTAAATTACTAAGGTCAACATTTGTATTCCGACCCTAAACTCCCTTGATTCTGCAGGTTTAGAAATTAAATTGATTAAAATTGGGAGTACAGGGACTAAAACTGTTTGAGTGATGTACTAAAATGACCAAATTCATACTAAAGCATAGTTCCATCCCGAGTTGCAATAGTTGGGATTTAGTCGTATATTCAATACAATACCTGAATACCATCTGTGTTCCTCTGGGTAAACAAGAAGTCAAGTATGCTCAATAAGTCTACCGTGTAAACTACTTCTATGTAAAGAGTTATAGAACATTTCTATCTCAGGTGAATTAACATACATATTATCAACAATTTAACTCACAGTAATCTAACATAACTACCTTTATCTTCGGCAGTTTATGAGAAATAAAAAGCATGATGCAGACTGAGCAATAATAACCACTACTTTAGAGAAAGATAAAACTAAGGCTCAAATCAAACTGCTGACAGCAATATCAAAGGCATGTGTGAGGTAACAGGAAGATATTCTTACCTCCGCAAAGAAACTTGTTTCCTTCGTAAGATGTAATATAGGAGAAAGATCAGACAGCCAATCAAAAATTTCCCATTAGATATGAGTAACTGATAATTACTGAACTTCAAAGTGATATTACGGAACCACCATAGACAGCCATATGGTTGTCTGCATAGCTTCAAAATTGCCTGCTTTGAGCTGTTCTCTCCATCAAGCTGCTGAATGGACTTCGAGCCTTTTGATGTCCCCCCAGACACATTTAGTCCTTTTAGAGAAGAATGAGATTCATTTTTGGCTGCTGGCATATGTGACAACGAGCCTGGCGATGAATTGGTTGCCTTTGTGGAATACAGGGAGTGTAATCTTCTCAAAAGTTTCTGGAATAAAACATGTAAGAATATTAAGATGGTGCAATACTAATTCATTCCACTTAAACTATTCCATCAGAATTTATTAACATCAAGGACACCCAACACCATGATAAGCAAAATGCAAGAAAATAAATTGGCCAAAGAACTTAAACATGATGTTGCATGGAATGAGAGAGAACTTCCTTATAGTTGCATATAGTCCACGACATGAAGAGGATCGCAGGTCAGAAGGTCCAAGTAAAAAAGGCAGAAAAAAAAAATGCAGACAACTGGCTGTAAGAACTAGCAATAAAATAAGGACCTAGTAAATGATGATATTCCAATTATTAAACTCATTCAAATTGAAGCAACACAAAACCAAATAAGAAAAAGATAAATATAAATAATAAAAAAAAACCTAAAATGAAGACAGTAGACTTAATTTAGCAATATCAAGCAAATTAAACACTTTCAAAGTACGAAAACTGTGAAACACATGCCCAAAAAAATATTTGCAACCTTAAGTTAAAGAAACATAATTCTAAGACAAAAAAGCAACTAACAAAGGCTACTCAAGCTTCCAACTAAGATTCTCTGCACGACTTGCAATAATTTAGTCTGAGCATCAAGACAGGCCTTAGAACACCTTCCAGGAGAATCCAAGCTAAACCAATGGAATGGCTGAACAATAACACCATGACAATACTGAAACTTAGGCGATATGGGATAAGGATAACAGTAATACCCCCTTTCTGGTAGACCGAAGACCAACAACTAAACAATTGGGCCTAACACAGGGACAATATATAAGGGCTGACAAATGATAATAACAAATAAGACAACAAACCTTGGCAAAGCCATTAAAAGCATAACAGACTGTTTTTGAGGGCATTAGTGACTCAAGAGTGAGTGTGTAGTAACAACATTTTACAGTGAACACTTGGTAAGTTTCTTTTGAACATGATCCACTATCAAGTGAATAACGCTGAGTTTCAAATACTGATTATTTCATAAACAACTTGACAGAGAGAAAAGCAAGTGACTCGAATCTAAAAGTGGACTAATGCAAATTCTACTTATGATATATTACCTGTCGTTCTTTCTCTGGCAATGTAGCATGCTCAACCCAAGAAATTGCAAGTTCTAAATCACTGGATACTGTTCCAAGAAGCATGACAGCATACAGCTCAACAACTTCAATATACTTATCAATTCTCAAGACAAAATGGCTATCACATCCTTCCTTGAAATCCAAATTTGTTTCCACACTACCAAGGACATAGCATTGGTCATCCACATACCTCCACTTGTGAAGAAATTCCTCAAGAAATTCTTTAGCACCTAAAGTTGAAGCTTCTGATATTTGGAAACAAGCCCTGAAAATTGAAAGACAGAAGGAAATAAAGCATCCACTGATACCTATTCTTAGACAAGATTTCTTCACTTCATGGTACACTGATAACTTAAGATGACTGGAACATCAACCTTACAGATTTAAGGGCAAAACATACAGTTAAAATGAGAAGCAAGACTTCCTCAACAAAAATGGCCATTTCCCATCAACAAAATTATTAAAATCTCTAGCTTCAGGAAAAGGAAAAAAAGAAAAGAAAAAAGAAAGAAAGCTATAGACTCAACAGTCTGTAACTGTTAACCTGAAAGCTGGATTGAAAATCCGGTTAAAATATTAATTATAAGATCAGCCAAGCATTTTTTTTACAGCACATAAATAAAAGCTTTTTGAATGAACAAAATAGAAAACAAAAAAGAGTATCCATACCCAGTAAGAAGAACTTCAACAGGGATTGCTTCAACAGAACCAAATAATGTTTTGAGCTCATTCAAAATAGTAGATGTCCTGCATATCAGCCATAAGAAAAGAAGTCTAATATCTTCCCACCAATCAAGCCAAATCCAGCGAAATAAAAGAAAAAGGAAGGTACCTTGAAAGTTGTTTCAAGGACTGAACCAAAACCATACCAGCCGCCTCCATAGCTTCATACAACTCAAAATCATATTCCATCAACAGATTGGGTGCTCTTTGCTTTATCACGGAGGAAGCTAAGGACGCAGCCTCCTCATACATGGAGCAAACCAAGAAGCTATTACCAATCAAACCAATAACATCAACCAAACAATACAACAAATACTTAATTCAATAACACATAATTATCAATTAATCTTCCGACTCACCTCTCGGAACGCTCAATTTCTTCCCAAATTGCCCCAATCATGTTGGTATCTTTAATCCCTAAATTAGCAAAATTGGAGAGACAGAAAGATCGCTAAAATTAACACAGCAAGAAGAAGAAGATGGAGAATGGAGATAGAGATTCAATAAAATTTTGCAAACATCATCACCCCCGGAAAAGGAAATAAAGGCAAAGGAGGAGTGTTCACAGTTTACTGTTTGGTAAAAATAGGAAAATGAAAAAGTAAAAAAAAGAAAAGAAAAAAAAGAAACTCAACTCTTCATCTTGTCCATTGAAAAGTTCACTAGGCACGTGGCAGTAATCCAAGTTAGGTTGGAGAATAGTGGATAGAGTAGTAATGTAGTGGAACCAAACCCTGCGAGTGACTTTGCTTCTAGCTAGCCTGTTGAGGGCTTAACGCTTCTGGGCAGAGGTTTTATAATTTACTAAGGCAGGTGGGAATGGGATGGTCCTGCTCCTCCGGTCCTCCTCACAACTGATAACGCAGGTCGGAAGATTGAGGCACTTATCAGTGAAAGTAATGGAAACCCAATCAGAAAACAAAGTTTATTTTCACTACAATCACAATGATTCGTGCAATTCCGCTCGGTGGACTGCAAGGGAGAGCTACCGATTCATGTATGACAGACCTTGGCACGACGTTGTCAATTTCTATTCCAATCTCGTCAATGGCCGATTTACCTTATCCACTTTGTTCGGCACTGAGGTATCTGTTTCTTTGATTCTTACTTGTGTTGAGAATTTGCTCAAATATGTTCATGTTGGCTGCAATGGATTTCTTGTTACTTATAAATTTGTTGTACTATGATTCGTTGTAAAAAAAAAAGTTTTGATGCAGACATGTATCGAATATGATTCTAAAACAGAAGAGGTTTCTGATGAAAAAGAAGAAAGGGGTGGGAGATGGGAAAGAGTAACATTCAGGATAATTGTTTCATACAATGGAGGTGCATTTGATGGATGGCAGAAGCAGCCTGGTTTGAACACTGTGCAGGAGTAAGTTATGTTGGTTTTTCTGTCAACTATAATTTTTTGCTAAATGTTCATCTCTGTGTATAATGTACTATTACTTTTCTCAAATATATGATGCCAATTTGAGATGTGTTTTTGAATAAAGGCAAGTGACATCAAAATTTTCCTTTTTCTTTTTTTGAAATTTTAAAGTAAAAAGGTTACAGTTTTCTGACTATTTTTCAGTTTTAGGGTTTTATTTTCTTTCTTTTATGTTCAATTTAAAAAAAGATTTTAAGATTATAGATTACATTCCCTTGTATTCAATAGAATCTTTAAGTTATTCCTCCTTCATCCAAAAATATATATATATATATATATATTATGCTCTTTATATGCTTTCTAAATATCAAGAATTTCTGATTAAGAAAATGAAAAGTGAAATAAAAATGCATTTGGAATTATGGTTAATGTTTCTTCCTTTTTATCGTGTGTGTATTTGTGGTTGAGAGTCATTCTTCACTCTTACTTCCTCGCTTTCTACAGAATGGTTGAAAGATCTCTTGGGAGATTTGTCGATGAAAAGAAAGCACAACTCTTGAAAGAAAAATCTAAACCACTAGAAGGTTGTGCCGTGGTTGCTGGGCGCACTGACAAAGGAGTGTCGGCTATTAGACAAGTTTGTTCTTTCTGTACGTTATAACTATTTCATCGAATATTCTTCCTCATTTTGACATGACCTTCTTCCATTTTTTCATCCCTTCTGTGAATTATACTTACTGATAGGATAAGCTTATGAAGCTTATTATAAACATTGTGTTGCTTAAGCTAGAAGTGTGAACTTGTCTTGTCTGCATTTGAATTACTCTTTTCTTGATGGAAGTTGTCCTCTTTCTTTTCTCTTGCATGTGGTACTGAATGTTTTACATGACTTTTTTTGTTTCCTCTTTAGACACATGCTACTTCCCATATTCAGAATTTGATGATCTTCCTAATATATCCTACAAATTTGTGTGGCTTCTAGGATTATTCTCTTGTTAATATAAGAATATGCTAACATAAGCAGCTAGGTTCAATAATCGTTCGAGATATATGGATCAAAAGCATCATTATTCTGGAAATTGTTATCTGCTTTAAAATTTATAGTATTAATTTTTTACCAAAATCTTTTTTTCTCAATAATTTATGTTACATTTCCATTTTATTGATAATGCAAAAACTATTAAATATTCCAAATTACTCGTGTATTTCAAGTAATCAATGTTAAACCTTTTTTTTTTGTTCATAACAAAAGGTCGAAAAGACCAGGAAACCTTTTCAAGTTGACAGGTATTTTTGAGTAAATCAAGGCCAGTTGTACTCTAGTCTGTCAACAGCATGGAAAGTTAGACTTCAGCATTTTAAAGTTTCCTGTAATCTACATTGTCTTATCTTAACCATCATAATTGAATCTCTCCACCATCATTGTCTTTCCTTTAATATTTGACTTTGATTTTTATGGAAATTTCCTTAGCTTATTTGATCAAGGCCCAGTCAGCACAATGTAGGGAGTAATTAATACTGTTCTGAAGAGTTTAGGGTTAAATTTTCCATTTCCCCTAGGAGTACTTCATGATTGCTTCTTATTACGTCAAGATTTGTGTGTAAAACTTGGCTATATGTTTGTGCAAAACTTGGCTATATCACGAAACTTGGCACTGAGATCATTTCTTCATCGTCCTTCTATATACTATTTCATAGCTAATGATTAATGAGGCACTCTAGTTTATAACATCTGATGATGGAAATAGTATATGTTCTATCTCTAAAAAGAAAAAGAAAAAGAAAATAGCATATGTTCTGGTTAAGCTTAAGAGGAATTTGTGAATTGTTTGCTCACATCTTTCTTTCTCTAAATTTGTATCTTATGTTTCTGATTGCTTTTTATGTTTAGATACTTGGAGAAAGGATGTTAAACCTTGTGATATCGAAGATTCGGTAAACAGTATGGCACCTGGAAAACTCAGGGTTGTATCTGTTTCTGAGGTAATAAACTGTTCTTATGACGAGATGATTATCTTAAAGGGAAAATTTTTGTAATAACATCAATATGCAAAGTTTATACATCAGAATTGCTTCTATATGCTTATAACCATGGTTATATTATTATATAGGTTTCACGTGTATTTCATCCCAACTTTTCTGCTAAGTGGAGGCGCTATTTGTATATTTTTCCTTTGAATGATCAAGATTTTCAGAAGGAAAGCTGTGAGAATGAGGAGGAGGAGCATTTAAGTACTGATGGAAACTATAACGATCCAAGAAGTGGGTCTGTTAAAAACAATGGCCGGGAAAATGGTGACAACTTAATTATCAGCAATAATGATGGGCTTGAAGCAGCAAACAAGCCAACCTGCTTCAGTGTATGCAGGGTTAATCAGCTACTACGGCAACTAGAAGGAAAATTGTTGTCTTACAAAATGTTTGCACGCGATACTAAAGCTTCTAGAAACATGTAAGAATGAAACAAAGGTGACATCATCAAGTAATTAATAGTTGAGTCAAAGTAATTTGCATAGGTTTATGTTTGTTGACTTGGAATTTGTTAGACATATCTGAAACTTTTTACTAGTGTTTTAACTTTTATTCTTAAATAAGCTTTAGATATGACTGGATTGATAAAGTTGAAAACTCAGATGATTTCTTGATCATGTGGATGAATCTGATTTTTACTCTAGGAATAAATTGGTTGGTAGTTAAAATTTTCCTACTTCTCAGTTAACAATTTCAGCTGAAGTGATAGATCGATTTACAAGTAGGATTTCTTTTAGTGTTTCATATGTGTGTTCAGTCAGCTTTTCCCCTTTTTGCCCCTTAAGGTTTCTGTTCGAATTGTTTTTTTAGCATTTCTTTTTTAGGTTTTAAATGGATGCCCCGGAAGGATATTCCTTTATTTTAATATGATTGGTGAAAACTAATGGAATGATTTCTCCTATCAATTGACTCATAGAGGAGATGTATTGTTGTTAAAAACGTTTGTTCCTCATGATAATTTAATGACATTTTTTTCATATTAATATTTGTTTCAGGGGACCACCAACGGAGTGCTTCATGTACCGTGCTCGAGCTGCAGAAGCAAGAATACCCTATTCTGTAAATGTCTCTTACTGTTACAAGTGTTAGAAACTTATTTTTGTTCCCTCGCAGAATGAACATGATGGCAATTTAGTTTTCACTAAACTTCAAAAAGATTTTTGCATAGAGGCTCAAATGCATTTAGAGGCATGCTTTTTGTGGGCTAGTTTTTTGATGCAGCTCCATCTCATGTTGAATGACCACCTCATTGTAGGTATTGTCGTACCAATAAAACTAAAATAAAACTTTTGAATACTTACAACTGTTTCTTTTTTGCCAGAGTGATGAGTAATTATTGTTGAACAACTTTTGAAATAAGATGGAATAGAGTGAATATAATTATAGTGGGGCTTGTTATAAATCTGTGCAAACTTTGTTCTCTCCTTGGTTCTGCTTGCTTGTTTGTATACAATATACATCTGTTCCTAGATCTAGTAAGACCTACTCTTTTTCTGTTCTGTTTTCTTGTTTATTTTCAGGCTAAGAGACCTACTTTTCATATTTTACATATTACTGTTTAATGATAGTTGCAATATCAGATATGAAAAATTGTCTGCCTATGGAATTTACATTTAGAACTAGAAAACAGTTTTACCAAGAGAATCACGACACTAAGTTTATATCCAAAGCTGTAAAATTGTCCAAGTATAGCTCAATCTTTATCTAGTTTTAACTTTTGTTCGTTTTACGAATTGAGCCTTTCTTTTGTGCATTCAATTTTTCTTCTTTTGCTACAATGTTAATTCTTTTCATAGACAAGCGCTGTACTGACATCATTAATGCTATTAGATTTGTGAAGCATATTTTTTTCCACCAATTATTTTATGGGATTAACCTAGACGAGTAGCAGTACTATTATGAAGCGCATGGATACAAGTTATGCCTTGGAATGAAAGACAATTTCAGCATATCAGTAATAAGGTTGATGCTTTTTTGTAGGATCACAAGGAAGGAAGGAAGGTTATGTGTGTCGAGCTGGTTGCTAATCGATTCCTGCGCAAGGTAGCTGCAATGTGTGTTTGCATTCTATGAGTGTATATGTGTGTAGCTACATTTTCTAGAATTTCATGTCATATTGTTTCTAGATCCCTTATATGTGTCTTCCCATTGTTTTGCCAAATTAATCGAGTGATGTTCTAATGAATTTCTGGATCAGCAGTTGGTATTCCTCAGGTTATTATAGTATTATTATTATATAATAATTAAATTAAATTAGCTTGTCATTGTTTCTCCTACTTGCATTCTAACAGTGGCTCAAACATATTAGATGGTTCGTGTTCTTGTGGCAACCTCAATAAGAGAGGCAGCTGCTGGAGCAGAAGAAGATGCATTGCTAAAACTAATGGAGGCTACCTGTAGACGTGCCACTGCACCTCCTGCCCCACCCGATGGGCTATGTCTTGTTGATGTTGGTTACACCGATTTTGATGCGCAAAACTGCCTCATCCTATAAGCTAGTGTTTCAGGTCATAGATTCACCTACCTAGCAATGGTGAGGGCTACAGAAGGGTTGTTTGAAGAAAGGTCACTATGTTTAAACCTTGGATCTCAGTTGAAAGTTGAAAGAACCGTTAGATGCAATTAAGTACTTGGGAGGGCAGAAACCTGTTGTTACCGATTTCAAAATTGAAAAGGGTTAATATCCTATTTGGCTCCTATACTTGACATAATGTTTTTCTGTGTATTTTTGTTTTCGACTTGGAAATCCAACTCATTTTTAAGCTCAATCAGACTTGGTTACTAGTCTCAAATCTCTTAAATCTTTGGACCCTTCCAGTAATTTTAGATCTAGGCCCTCGCTCAAATGATTGATCTCTTATTCTAGTTTGATCTAGGTCCTCGCTCATTTCTATGTGGTTAAATACAAAGGACAGATACACAGGAATGAAACCATATTCCAAGGTAGCCATCATCAACAGGATAAATCATACGGAAGGCATATTCCAATTTCCAGGGAGAAAGCAACCACCCATTTACCATTCTCAATATATGTTTTGTTTGTATTTGATTGCTCATTCGCTCATTGGTGGGTGATGTATTCCATTAGCTCTTTCTGTTTCTTGTGCCAATAATATTCTGAGGTCCACAGAATAATAGAATATATATAATATAAGCAATTCTATTATATTAAGAAAATGCAAAATACATTACTGCTAGAGTTTATAATAATTTCAATTAGTCCCATCAGACTTCAGAGAGAAAAAAAAAAAAAAAGAGACGCCAGTTTATGGTATATATGTGAAATTACAATCCTATACAGCACTATACATATACATATATATATGCTATAAAAAAAAAAGAGAAAGAAGCAGCAAATCAAGTCACTCTAATTTCTTTAATTTACAAAAGGATAGGAACAAATAAAATAAAAAAAATTAAATGACTTGATTATACTACTTGTATATATATAAAATAATAATATTGATTATTATTATTATTACTTTACCGCTTATAAGCTGAATAAATGGTATAAAAGGTCTGTGCCAAGGTGAGAAGTAGGAGAATTAAAGCAGCCAATGCTGATAGAAAAGACCATGGAGTGTTGAAATAAGTATACTTAAAACTTGCCCATTGAACATGCCAGCTATTCTTGTAGTACTGGTTCACATCATTGAAGAGGGTGGAGAGATAACAGAGATGAATGTCGAAAGCAATGTCCTTGCCCAAATTGTTGATGAATCTTGCAACTTCTGCATCTGTTCCAAAATAATTCTCCAAAATGTTTCGATCGAGTAAGTACTCCACATCCTTGTAGGTGTTGATAAGGCAGTCCAAGAGAGTAACATAAGTTGTGAAGTGCTTGGAACAGGTGGCATGGCATTGCTCATACGCCACACAATTTGTGAGGAAGGAGCTCATGAAATCATCAATTGTTATGGTTGGCATTTCAATCACTCCTCCATGGTTGAAGAATTTGACCATCAGGAAACTGTCTGCTTTGCCTGGATTTAGCTTGATTCCGGCACGGCGGAGCTTGGAAACACAATGGATTACATTCACATTGGTTGGGGTTGGGGCATTTGATTCCGGAGGCGGCGGAATGAAACTCATCCGAACCAAATCAAGCAAGTGCCTAGCTTTCAAACCATGGTGCTTGGCAATATCTTCATCTGGTCTTAGCATTGCGTTGTTAAAGAATTCAAGAGCAATAGCAGACAAAGACAGACCCGATTCCTCTTCCTCAGGCATCCTGGTTAAATCGAACAAGCGTTGGAGAACAAAGTAAGGAATCTGATTCTCCAACCGCAGAAAATCTCGGTAAAAGAATGCTAAAATCCAAGCCATGGAAAACAGGGGATCAGGATCATCGGGCTGAGACTTGACCAATTTCCCAACTTTGCGAAACAACTCCAGAATGAAACAACCATCAACAACCATCATCTCAATGAACTCATCCGTATTCAGATCGATGGCTTCAGAATAGCAGTCTCTGGCTTTGGTTTCGAGTGGGTGGATGGCCTTGACCAAATCTTCCAAGCCCAAGCCTTTGGTTTGAATCCTGGAGAGCAAGGAGCCCAGATATCGCCACTTGTGCTCCTCAATCATCTTCAGATTAGCCTGCCCGCGGTGGAAAGGGCCGATCGACACGATTCGAGGCTGGTAACACTTGCCGTTGATTTCAACCAGGCTTTGTGGAACCCTGAAGATGCAACATGAACTCTTACCAGCTGCTTTGCTTAGTAATCTGGGTGCCTCTGACATTTGCTTTTGCATATTAGCTATTCGATCTTGCTTTATTTCCCATACTCTTGTCACTTCATCATCATATTCATATTCATTGCTTTCTTCCTCCATCCGATCCAGATTCTAGAAAAAAACAACAAATTCTCTTTCGATTCCGACAACTAATGCTGCTTTAGCCTCACAATGATTTCAGTAACCAAACCAAATGATTTTTGACAGCTTCCTGCTCTTAGCCTCGCAATTTATCAGTAGTTTTGACTATTTTTTTATTTATTTATTTATTTGTCATGGAGACTGGAGAGATCAACTGGTAGAGACAGTTTTTGTGTTTCTAGGCCACCTCACCCATTTTGGTAGACTATTCATTCAACAATTCTGGAGTACTAAGTTGTCTTTCTCTTCTTCTAAATAAATTAAATTAAATATACTAGTATAAAATAAACATGGAGTTTGAATTTCCCCTCCTTCTATGACTATAAGCTTGTCTTATCGAATGATCCCACTCCACTTGTTAACCTCTGAAAATAGGAATGGGCTATGGACTTACTTGATGAACTTGTATCACCTTACTTACCCAATTATTTCCTTCCTGTGGGTCTTAGCCCACATTGTAATCCAATTTGCTTCTCTCCTCAATCTAATTCACTTGGATTTTTTTTAGTAAAGTTGTAAATTCATTATTGAGACAAATCGGGATTACAAATGCCGGGTGGTAAAGACCCGCACCACACATGATCAACTAACAAACCAGCTAACCTATGTGCCAAAATATTGGCCTCCCTATTCACATGAGTAAAGGAGCACTCATCAAATAACAAAGCCAACTCCCGAATCTCATAAATAAGCTCACCTCCCTCCCACCAAGTAGGTTTAGAACTATTAATCTCACTAATGGCCATCAAAGAGTCACTTTCAAAAACACAGTGCGTGATACCCTATTCCAATGCTACTTCAAAAGCAAACAACAAAGCATGAACTTTAGCATATAATGAGCCGACCATGAAATCTAACCTCCGGGAAGCGCTAGCAATTACTTCCTCTTCAGCATTCCGACAAACTACTCCTAAGCCCGCAATGCCATCCTGAACAGAGTATGAGGCATCATAGTTAATCTTTACTAACCCTAAAGGAGGAGGCTTCCACACCAAACATCGCCGAATATTAGGCCTAGTAGCTGTAATGCACGATGTACCCTTATGAAACTGGCACACCATTTCAATAGCAGTTGAAACCAAGTTCTCCGGCCTTCGACACATCTGGTTATGAACACACGAGTTTCTATTCTGCCAAAGTAGCCACAAAATACAAATAGTTGTATCTAGACGCCCAATACGTGACGCTTTAGTGAGAAAATAAGACCAAAAGTCAGTCTCACCATCCCAACTGTCAACAGAGGGCTCCACCCATGGAGCAGCCAACTCCCATACTCGTTGACTCAAGGGGCATTCAAAGAAAACATGAAAACTTGAAAACTCTTGCCCGCCACAGGTATCACAAGTGTTAAGAATATCCATTCCCTTCCGAATCAAAGCTGGCTTTATAGGTAAAATATCCCACAGTACACTCCAAAGAAAGAACTTCATTTTTGGCACAACAGCTGTATTCCAAATAATCTTCCAAATGGGATCCCTCTCCTCCGGCAACAATTTAACCCTGCCAAGACATCTCCTAGCCACATAATATGCCGAACAGACAGAAAAAACACCTAGCATAGATTCATTCCAAATCAAACAATCTCTTGTAGGACGTCGAGGAATAGGAAACCCTAAGATACGCACAATATCTTCATCATCAAAGTATTCTAACAACTTATCTACATCCCATGTTCTGTTCTCGAACTCTATCAACTCAGCGATCTTCATTGGAGACTTTGTTACTCCTTCCCGAGCTTGCGGAACATACAGCGGAGGTTTGTCTAACCAACGATCCTGCCAGACATCCAGATTACCAACTCCCACCCTCCAACGTGACCCTTCAAACAAAACCTTCCTCCCTGACAACAAACTCCGCCACAGAAAAGAAGGATTAGAGCCAACTCCTGCTGTGAGGAAATGTCCTGCAGGAAAGTATTTAGCCAAGCGCCAGCGTTGTTTGGCCAACAAGGATAAATTAAATGCCTCAAAATCACGAAAACCCAAGCCCCCGTCTGCCTTCGAGACACACAATGACTCCCAAGTCTTCCAATGAATCTTTCTGCGATCATCTGTAGCACCCCACCAAAAATTCGCAATCACTTTGTTCAATTCCTGAATGAAAGTCTTAGGAAATCGAAAAATGCTCATCAAATAAACAGGGATTGCCTGTGCAACCGATTGGATCATCACCGCCTTCCCTGCTATTGAGAATAGCCTATTATTCCACTTCTGCACACACTACTTTAGCCGATCCTTAATGAACATAAATTCCCTTGACTTCGATCGCCCTATCATGATTGGTAGGCCTAAGTACTTATCTTTCTCCAGAATCTTACGAACTCCCAACATATTCATAATACTAGCTTGCAAACTAGGAGAAGTATTAGCACTAAACAAAACTGAAGATTTATCAATATTTACCTGTTGTCCCGAGGCTGCTTCAAAATCACTCAGAATACCCAAAACTCTTTCACAATCCGACACCCTCGCTCGAATAAAGAGAATACTATCATCGGCAAAGAAAAGATGAGAGATACGCGGAGCCGACCTTGCCACCGACACCCCAGGAATATCTCCTCGGTTATCAGCATCCTCTATCATTTTGGACAAAACTTCCATATAAAGAAGGAACATATATGGGGATAAAAGGGTCCCCCTGCCTGATTCCACGTTCAGGGAAAAAACTATCACATTGTTTCCCATTGACATTCACCGAATATGACACACTACGTACACAAGTCATGGTCTGTGAAATCCATTTATCCGTAAACCCCATCTTACGAATGCAAGCTTTCAGAAAATCCCACTCCACTCGATCATAGGCCTTACTCAAATCCAACTTCAGAGTCATATGAGCTTGTCGGCCATTTCTTTTATTCCACATGAAATGGATTGTCTCAAAGGCAATCATAGCATTATCGAAAATCATTCGCTCCGGAATAAAAGCACTTTGATTTTCACCAATAATACTTGGTAAAATCAACTTTAACCTATTGGCTAACACCTTGGATACAATTTTGAAGACCACGTTACACAAACTGATAGGTCGAAAATCCTTAACCGACTCGGGAGAATCCATTTTTGGAATTAGAACAATATTCGTATGATTAATATCCGGAAGTTGCTTACCGTCATTCAAGAAATCTAGTGCCATCGAGATTACATCCTCGCCCACAATATGCCAGCACTTCTGAAAGAACATAGGAGTTAACCCATCCGGACCCAGAGCTTTATCACCTTGCATTTGGAAAGCTGCCTGCTTGATATCCTCTGGAGTATAATCAGCATCCAGAGTAACTTGCATTTCTTCATTAATACGAACTTCCATGAAAGCTAAAACCTTCTCAATCGATTCACTAGTAGGTTTGGCTGAGGAGAAAATATTCTTATAATAATTTGAGATCACATCCTCCATTGCCAAAGATTCTGTCTGCCAATTCCCTTCCTCATCTCGTATGCTAGTGATCCCTTTTTTCTGCTTTCTTACCGAAGCCACTGAATGAAAGTAGCATGTATTTCTATCTCCATCCTTTAGCCAAAGAGCTTTGGACCTCTGCCGCCACATTATCTCTTCTTGCCTATACAAGGTCTCCAACTTACGCTTGCAAGTTTCGAACTCCTCCATATTACCCGATCCTCCTTTTGAAAATGCAGCCTAATACTCCTTGCGTTTTTGTGACAACTGATACTTCACATTACCAAAAGTATGTCTATTCCATATGTTCAAATCCTCACCAAAACGATGAATCTTCTATTTAATATTTAGACCCTGTCCCGCTTGCCACGATTTAGAGACTACCGTGTCAAAAGTGTCATGTGTCAGCCACATATTTTCAAAATGAAAAGGAGGAAAGTGACGATCATAAGCAGGTTGATCCGAAACATAAACCAACATTGGTAAATGATCTGACTCCGTTGAAATTAAATGCTTTTCGACCGAATAGTTGAACATCCGCCATCAGGAATCTGAAACTGAGCATCTATCAAGTCGTTCAAAAACCATCTCACCATTAATTCTTCTATGCCAAGTCATTCTTGGGCCAGAGACTAGAAGTTCCTGCAACCTACAGTCCGAAATATAGAATTAAAGGCTTCCATTTGATAGGCAGGTCTCAAAACTCCACCTTCCTTTTCTTCTAAGGAACAAATCTCATTAAAATCTCCTGCCACCGTCCAAGGCAAAGATTCACGTCAATTCAAACAGCGTAATAGGTTCCAGGATTCATGCCTAAAGCTGGTTTCTGGCTTGCCATAAAAGCCCGTGAATCTGCAAGTATTAGAGTCAGTACCAACAGTAACATTAATATGAGAAGACGAATAAGACAAAAGAGAAACAACTAAATTATTCATCCATAGTAGGGCCAGACCACCGGCCCTACCATTACAAGGTACTGAAAAACAAGAATTAAAACCCAAACGAGATCGGATCCAGTCCATCTCACTACAACTACGCTTAGTTTCTAATAAAAACAAAATACATGGGTTATTACTTCTAACTAATTGTTGAAGGGCCGAAACTGACCGTGGCGCCCCCAAGCCGTGGCAGTTCCAAATCAAACAATTCATTGGCGTCGGCAGAGATTGGCATCACTGGTCGTCCCCGCCGCTGGTACATTATCATCATCAGTATCTAAAGAACTGGTCTCTCCCCCAGTCGAAGATGGGTCCTCCGTAGCAGCAGCATTCTCCTCCCTATCACAGGATCGCTTAGCTACCCCTGACAATACCCACAACTATCAGTCTCCATAGGAATAGCATCCGAGCCCCGATGTTTTTTCCCTGATTGTACTGCTTGTTCTTGACATAAAGCTTCAAAGGTATATTTGTCAAAAGCCCTTGCAATTTTCTTCCATTTTTTTTGTTTAGGCTGCTGCGAAGAACTATTCATCCCAAAAGCAAAAGTAGAACTCTCGGGTTGCTGTCCAATATTACTTGGAGAAAGCAAATTATAATAAATTGGAGAACTAACCAATTTTTTAGGTCCAGGATCACCTCCCTTATTAACCACATTCGGCCCAACAGTCCCCTCAATTCCATGGCCCAAGTCTTAAATCAGATTGGCCCGCTGCCCCAAGTCTTAAATCAGATTGGCCCGCTGCCCTAAGCCTCATTTCGAACCGACACAGCATTGGCCCACCACATTCTGAGCCTTGCTTATTCCTTACGGCCCCATCAACAAACTCAGCCTGACCCACATACGGCCCAACACCAGGAATAGTAGTTTCTGGCCCAGATGCACTACGCAGCCCAATATTTCCCATCAACAAATTTGCCGGACCCGCATCATCCTTGTTTGCTGCAACAACCATCTGTGCACGATCTCGCCTTGCTCCAATCTGTAGATTTCTCGGCATAACAGTTGCACCCAGTCCACCAGTTAACAACTCACCTATTTTCTCGGGTTGTTGACTCGTGTCGATTAGCCCGACACCATCTTCTCCACCTTGCATGTTCCGTTCCACAACATCTACTTCCCCACGAAACTTGGAGACGATCTCGCAGGAACTATCATCAGCAACAATCTCACGCGCCACCTTCCGGCCATGGTGAATGAGACTATCAACATGGTTTTGGAACCGCCGCCCCACTTCTTGCAACACCGAATCAGTATCACCTACAACCGACGGCGCCGGCAAAGCTTGTTTCCCTTCACGCCGATCACAACCTCCCTCCAATCTCAGTCGACGGAAAGGCGATACAGCTGTCTTTGATCTCACCCGGAAGCTCCCTTCACCATAAACGAGACTCCTTGGATTATCATCTGGTTTAATACCTGCAGAGAACGATTGAGTACCTTCCTTGACCAAACGGGACTTAGGCGTTGGCGAGTCTGCCTTTAAGTTTGGTGAAAATTTCTTAACAACAAATCCTTAAAGGTTTATTTGGGCAATACCAATTGGGCAATCCTCTTCTTGGTGGATGAAACTTTAATCATTGTTTGGCCCAATGAAATGAATCAAATACAATATGAAATGAAATAAATTAATCACATATATATATGAATCCAATAATAATTGAGTTGAAACTACTTATTGACTTGAGTTGAAAAAAAAATATATACAGTAGGTGTAAATGTAATTTGTAATAATAATAAAATGACTCTTTTAATCCAAAAATTTATCTATACTATATTAAAAAGTACAATCTCTTGTAAAACTTTTGAATCGCTCATTATACCCTTATTTTTCGAATATATTTCTTAAATGCCATTGTTTAGACTTTTATAGTTTTACTCAACTAAAAACTCTATTTTTTATTTAATTAAATCTAATATCCACATAACTATTTAATTTTTACCAGCAAACTATTTTAATTAAAAAAACTTATATATATTATAATTTTTTAAATATACTTTTATAGTTTTACTCAACTAAAAACTCTATTTTTTGGGAAAAAAAACTAAAAACTATATTTTTATTTAATTAAATCTAATATCCTTATACCTATTTTATTTTTACCAATTTACTAATTTAATTAAAAAACTTAGATATATTAGAATTTTTAAAATATATTTCTTAAATAAAATTGTTTAAATTTTACAGTTTTTTTAGAATTAAACTTTATAATTATTCTACTGAAAACTCTATTTTTATTTAATTAAATTCAATATTTTTATAATTTTTTAATTTACCATTTTAATTTAAAAAATTGAAGACTTTTTTTATCTGTACCCATTTCAATTATAATATAAACTAATTTGAACAAAAAAATTATAATATAAACTAATAAAAGTCTTTTGAATTTTGCCATCAAGCATTTGACCTGGTGATAGAGTACTGGGCTCTTAGTTCCAGCCTACCTAGACCATGGGTCTTGGGTTCAACTCTCACGGAATGTGAGTTTATTTGTAATTTGTTTCTTTATTTGGTAGGTAGGTAGTTTATTTATGATATAGTTTTTTAGATGTTTGGGCATAGAGATTTATTTGAATTGTAATGAGATTTCAATGGGTTTGTTTGTTGGGGAAGGGGTTTGTTGGCTCATAGATTAGCGTTTCGGTAATGTAGCTAATCATGTAGCGGTGTACGGGTCTTCCTGTGCGTTTGTAATCCCAATCTCTTTAAACCAAGAAATGAAAATATTCTTTCCTTAAAAAAAAAAACTAATAAAAGTCTTATTATCAAGTTTAAAAGTTGAAATAATTTACCTAATCATTAATTATTCATAATTTTTAAACGCACAAATTTAAACTACAATCCTCTGATAAAGATCCAACGAAAAAAAAAGATCAAAAGAATGATTTTTGCTTTTTAACAGTTTGGGGAATGGAAACGAAACTGCCTTTCGGTTCTCCTCGAAAACGGTGTTCGTTTTTTAAGTCTATTTTTAAAGAACTTAAAAAAAATTACAAAATTAAAAGCTAAATCTTTAATAATTTAAAAGAAAGAACAAAATTGTTTCGAAAAGTCTCAAAATCAAAAGAAACAAAAAAATTTAAAGAAATAATAAAAGAACTTTCAAAAAGAAATCCAATTCCATTTTTTGGGTTGAGACAAATATATGAATTGGGTGAAAAAAAAAGGATTCGATAATCAGTAATAAGATGATTCATGAATCATCCTTTCAAATTCAATTTATGGAATGGAAAAATGATTCATTAACAAAAATAAAAATAAATCAAGTTTAAAAGTTAAAATAATTTACCTAATTATTAATTATTCATATTTTTTTAAAACTAATTAAGTTAAAAATTTAGTTAAAATTTAATTATTGTGATTGATTTTTTCAATTTTGGAGTGTATATTGATAGTTTAATGTATTGGAGTGTATACCAAGAAGTTAAAGTTTTTAAAAATAAAAAGAAGAGTAACATGCAATTATTTCCTTTGATTTATAAAGTTAGAGGAGTTGACGCAAAAAAAAAAAGTTAGAGGAGTCAATTGGGCGGGTTGGACAGGTTTCGGGTCATACTCATCTGGGTCCAGGTCATATAAGTGAGATAATTTTCTCGGATCATTAGGGTCTCGGGTCTGATGGATTTAGGGTCAGGCGGGTTCGGATTTTGGCCTTAGGTTACTCGGGTTATGGGTCATTCGGGTATTGGATTTTTCGGGTTTAGGACTCGGATCAATTAGGTAAGCCTTGAATTTTTAAATGTTTAATTCTCAAATTTATTTAAAATGGTTAAAATTATAACAATATGCAGTTTATTGAATAAAACATAATTTTAGTTTATAATATTCTTGGGTCATCCAGATTAATTTCTCGGGTTATTCGGGTTACGTGTTTGTCGGGTCTAGATAGGATAGATTCGGGTCATTTAATTTCGCTGGTCAAATCGGATTCGGTCAAGTTGGACGAGTTATCGAGATTGGATCAGATTTTGACAGTTTTACTTATAATTAATTTCAACAAGTGGATCGGCCCACGCTGGCGCGTCGGGCGTTCAAAAATCTACTTCTTTGAACAATTTTCTATTGAATTAAATTGTTTGATACGTAAGAAATTTCTAAAGTACTATGATTTTAAATGTGTTGCATCTTTGAAAGGCTATACTATTAACATTGAGCATATGCCCTAAAGTTAGCAATAAATAGTAAATATTAGTTTGTACATGGACAGGTGCAATAGCTTCAATTTTGTTTCCTCCTCTAAATTGTGTAGCACTTAAACAAAAACTAAGTTTACTCTCTTCTTCATATGGACATGAAAGGTCTGAAGAGAGATTACAATTCTAGATAATTAAGGGGGATATGATTTATTATAACATAATTATAGATAATTAAGGGGGATAGGATTTATCATAACATTTATGTGAAAGGAAATGATAATTACAAAAAAGGGCTCAAGGACAAAAACTGATTAGAAACTAACCTAGGGTCTTCTTAGTAATTTGGCAAGTGAGAAAAGACAAAAAAGGACAAAAAAAGTTCAAATGGAGCCTCCTCATCGATCCTCAAAAGGGGCCTTTGGTAAATTTCCTGGATCTTTCAAATACTATTTAGTATATATATATATATTATTATTTAAATTTTCTTTTAATTTAAACACGAATAGTTACATGCGAGTGAAAATTAATAAATAAATAAATAAAAAGAGACAGGATGTGATGTCATGCAACATTAATGTAGAAAAAAAAGGAAGACTTTGTCAAAGCTTACACAAACTCCTCTAGGCTCCAGCCTTTCATGATTGTACAACCATAAAAAACAAGTCCTATTTTTAGGTTTGACCTTTCATTTCTTTTCTCTTCCACCCTTTCATTCCATCCAAATCCATCAAATTCAATCTCAATAATACCATAACAACAACCCCTATAGCCTTTCCGCATTGCTTCTCCCTTTGTTGAAGGGCGCGCACACCGCCCCTTCTGTGCGCGTTCCTCTGTTGTCCCAACAACGCCTACACGTACGTAGCTATAGCTATGGCCGCCGCCGTGCATCCTAATTTCTTTCTCTTGCTTTTTTCCTTGTATTTGGTTCCTTGGAGTTCGTATGCATTGTCAGAATCTGAAATCCTTGTCAAGTTCAAATCTTCCTTATCCAACAGTGATGAGGGTGCCCTGGGGAAATGGGGAAAGGATATTAATCTACCCCCATGTAAGGGTGGGAACGTTTCCAACTGGGGGGATGCTGTTGTTTGCGAGGGTGGTAGTGTTACGGGTCTTATCCTTGAAAACATGGGACTTTCGGGCACCATTGATGTGGATACCTTAAAAGCTTTACCCAACTTGAGAATCCTAAGCTTTATCAACAATAAATTTGAAGGTCCCATTCCCGAGCTGAAGAAACTTAACAGATTGAAAAACATTTTTTTATCCAAGAATGGCTTTTCTGGGGAAATTCCTGGGGATGCATTTTCTGGCATGATTGGCCTCAAGAAGCTGTATCTCTCAAATAATAAGTTTACAGGTCCCATTCCTTCATCATTGCCTACTCTGCCCAAGCTTATGGACCTTAAACTTAATGGAAACCAGTTTTCTGGTCAAATACCAGATTTCCAACAGAAGAGTTTGGCTAAATTTGATGTCTCCAATAATGCATTGGAGGGTCCTATTCCTGTAGGCCTAATTAGTAGGAAGAATCCCGACTTCTTGTTTTCAGGTGAGTACTCTAGTCATTACCATATATCCCCACCCCCACCCCCACCCCCCCACCTATATATATATATATATCTATGCCTTCATTAATTAGTTTTTCATTTCATTTCATGTCTTCTTTATATTATTCGGAATTTTCTAATAATTAATCTTTCTTGCGTGCCTATATATCGTTGGTATTTATATATGTTCATCAAATTATTAATCTTTATTTATTCTAAAAAAAAAGAAATAATATATTTATTCTATTTTATAATCAAAACAAATTTTTTCAAGTGGCTGTGAAAACAAAATGGAAATCTTCATTCATTCATTCATTTCATTAGTAGAATTCACCTATAATTAATTAATAATAATATAATAGGAGTGTCTAATTTGCGGGTTTATAAATGAGGTGCAGGCAATAAAGGTCTTTGTGGAGAAGCATTGAATAATCCATGTACCAATTCGCCTAATTCCCCTGATACAAGCACAAGCACAGGCAGTTCCAATAACGTGATCTCCAAGAAACCCTCAAGTAGTTTTATCTTTGTGGTGATAATCATAGTTGGGGTGTTGGTACTAGCAAGCGTACTTGGAGTAGTGATGGTGATGATGAGGCGTGGCAGGAAGCAGCAACCGCCGCTATCGGTGGAGGCTCCACCATCGAATCTGGGAATAAAAGCAGGGTTGAAGGAGGAAGACCACTCCAGCGCTTCAACCCACTCAAGGAATGGGAATGGGAAGAAAGCGGAGGCGGCGACGAAACTTTGTTTCGTGAGGGATGATAGAGAGAGTTTCGATTTGGCGGACTTGCTAAAGGCGTCAGCTGAGATACTGGGAAGTGGAAGCTTCGGGTCGTCTTATAAGACGGCTTTGCCTTCTGGGGCTGAGATGGTGGTCAAGAGGTATAAACAGATGAATAACGTGGGGAAAGAAGAGTTCCAAGAGCATATGAGGAGAATCGGAAGACTAAATCATGACAACTTGCTTCCTCTTGTGGCCTATTATTATAGGAAGGAGGAAAAGCTCCTTGTTGCTGATTTTGTTCACAGAGGAAGTTTGGCTGTTCATCTGCACGGTAATTTCTTCTTCTTCTTCTTCTTCTCATATATTCATATCTATCTATATATTTCATCTTTTGACCCCCAAAAAAAAATCTATATATTTCATCAAAAATAAACAAGTTATAAATATATTTTCTTCCATCATCATCAGGTTACCAATCTTTGGGGCAACCACCACTTGATTGGCCTACCAGATTGAAGATTGTCAAAGGAGTAGCCAAGGGTCTTGGATACCTTTACAAGGAACTACCCAGTTTGATAGCACCCCACGGTCACCTTAAATCCTCAAACATTCTCCTCAATCAATCCCTGGAGCCCCTCATCTCCGACTACGCTTTGATCCCTGTCATCAACCAAGAGAGTGCTCAAGACCTCATGGTGGCTTACAAGTCACCCGAATACGCCCAACATGGCAGAATCACCAAGAAAACCGACATTTGGGCTCTTGGGGTCCTCATTTTGGAGGTATTGACTGGCAAATTCCCCGCTAACTTCTTGCACAAGGGCAAAGCAAGTGAGGACCAAGATTTGGCAACTTGGGTCAAGTCTGTTGTTGGTGAAGACATGTCTGGGGCTGACCAAGTGTTTGACAAAGACATGGGCGCAACCAACAACAATGCCCAAGCAGAAATGCTCAAGCTGTTGAACATTGCATTGACTTGTTGTGAATTAGATGTGGATAAGAGATTAGAAATGAAATTGGCTCTTGACCAAATTGAAGGATTACAAGATCCCAAGGAAGATGAGGATTTCTACTCTTCAGTTGCAAGCGATGCTGGGGACAAGAGGTCTTCAAGGGGAATGTCTGATGATTTCTCACTTTAAAAGGCTTTCACCAATTACCTACTAACCACTTCCATTTTAGTTGTCTTCTCAATATTATGGGGATTTTGAAGGGTACATACAAGTTGACAGATTTGGTATTCTTTGAATGCAATTAATTACTACTACTATACTACTACTACTACTTTTTGTTCCCTAGATTTCCTTAATTAGGAATTTGTTACAATAGCCTTTGCATTCTCACCTATTTAATTTTCTATATTTTTTTCCCATTTTATGTGTCCTCATATAATCATATATATAATCTATATTATATATTATATATAAATATATAGTCCCTTCGTTATGAATTGAATATACACCTAATAAATAGGACAAACTTTAAGAAAATTTTTTTTATATATCTACAAGTTAACTCTATTCGAGCCGGATTGACCCACTATGGGTAAAGTTCTCCCAACAATAGTTTTCTCCATTTATAAGACTCGAACCCGAGACCTTACTTAAAGGGAACAAGTGCCAAACCACTTGAACCAACCACTTGTTGGTAACTCTAAGGAAATTGATCTTTTGGTTCTTATCCCCTCTAATGTGATCATCAATGTAAAGTTAGAAAAAAAAATTGTGATTAAATGAAGTATAATGTTGGAAAATTGTTTATTTCAAGAAAGTACACATTATTGTCAAATAGCATAAATTATACCAAGATGCATTTATATTTAATTTGGACAAAAGAGAAACCAAAATACTATACCTATATAATTTTTTTTTTGGCTCCTAGGGTTTTTTCCTTGTGAGCGCTTAGTCTTGTCTTCGTACAAGGTATAGTTTCTTTTGACGGCTTTACAATACCTTCTTGTTTCTCGTTTGTTTCTCTTTCGGTATCGATTGGAGTATGAAGGGTTTACTTAATCTTTGGGATAATTTTCATCTCACGGAGAAGGAAACCTTGGCGGTAGCAGTGAATCAGAGGTTGATTTATGAAACTCCTGATGAGGGGAAGTCTTGTTTGGTTGGAAAATTACTGACCCGAAAAGCAGTTAATATTGAGATTATGAGGAATATCTTGATATGTCATGGAAATTGTGAGGGGGATTGCAGATAAGAGAGATTGGTGATAAGATGTATATCTTTAAATTTGAAATTAAGGTGGAGAAGGATCGAGTTTACCAGCAAGATCTATGGAATTTTAACAAGGCTCTATTGGTTCTGAAAAATATGATGCGTTCGTTAGTGCTGAGGATATCAAATTAGAGTGGTGCTCGTTTTGGATCCAAGTGCATGATCTTCCTCTTGGATTTATGAATGAAGGAATTGGCAAAGTTATTGGGGATTCTCTTGGGGAGGTAGTGGAGATAGAAACCTGCATTGATAAGGTTGTGTCGCAGCGTCGCTTGCGTGGGTCCGTGACGTTCCGATTTAAGTCGTCACTAATCTTTTTTATGGTGTGATTAGCCACCTATTGACCTCATTCGGTAACCTAAGTCCATCGCCTTGCAATGAACCCGACTAACATAAGGCATGATCTACTTTATCGGAGCTAGGTTCGGGAGTCGGTTACGCCCAAGGAAGGATTGGCACCCCCGGAACGCCTGTCAAAGACAATACCTCTGAAAATCGATCTAATGGGTTTAACCAAGGGGTTGCTTTTAATCCCTATTTTTGCATTAAGGACTGCTATTAACTTAATTACATTGAATTTAGTTAATCATTACCGGCTTATTTGACTGTTCCTTACTACACTATGATTGAGCTAAAAAAGACCCTATTTTTATGCCTATTTTACTATGTTTTTAGACCCATTTATGCTTAATTATATGCTATTTTATTAATATTTGTGTTTTTAGTCTTTAAGTGATGTGAAAATGAGAAATTATTATTTTTCACTATTTTTGGAGCTATTTTGATGACTTTTTACACAGATTTGAGCAAAGCAATTTTGAGCATAGATTTGGAGATTCGAAGTTCGTGTTTGAAGACCATTTGAAGATAAATTGGAGACTTGAAGACCATTGAAGATTTATTTCAAGAGGAAGAATTGAAGAATTTGAGCTTTAATTGAAGACAAGCCGTGGATAAACCCTTAAGCTTTGGTATTTATGGATAATTTATATGGGAAAATACTCAGCCCATATAAGATATTAATTGGAATTAAAATCTCAATTAATGACTCCTAAATCCAAGGAAATATCAAAATCCCGTAGATTCCCGATTCTAGTCCTAACATGATTAGGATTCAGGAGCAGTTTTGGTAGAAAATTCATAACTTTCTGCTCAGACCTCCGATTGAAGCCCATGAGTACTCGTTGGAAAGCAAACTCCGAGATCTACAACTTTCCTTTGAAGTCCAAGATCCAGTTCTGCCGCTTTCAAGCCCGAAAATGCCGTTGAAGTTTCTGCACGAATTCAGCAAAAATTCAGGATTCTATTTTGACTTGGATTCTACTCTAGGAAGACTTTTAATCCAACTTGGAGTCCAAGTTAGACCCTAAAACCGGCCTAGACTCCTCTCCAAGTTAGGATTGGAATTCTTAGGGTTAGTTCCACTATAAATAGCCACCTCCTGTATCACAAATCACACACCTACATACCACACACATAGATAATTTCTTTTTCTTCTAGTTTTCCTCTAGTTTTTAGGCAAAGGGTGCGCCACCCCCTATAGCCATAGGGAGGTGCGGCATACCTAGGTATTTTGCAAGGAGATTTCGCCCCTCCAAGGTCCTGTAAGTACTCTTATGCCTCTCATGGATTTTTCCTAAATCCATGAGTAGCTAAATTCTTAATACTTCTGATCCTTTGGTGAATTCAATCAATTAAATATGGTGAGATTTCTGTTCTTATAATTTGGTATTTTATTCTTGATAGATAGCATGTTAAACTCTGTTTTAATTCTACAATCTTGATCTTTATTGATTTATGTGGCCACTAAAGAGGTAATTTGAGAGATTGTTGGCTAGATCAAACAACAAGGTTGACGCATGAGTTTGATTGTGTGTAGCAAGTTAGCCGCGCTTGACGGCGGGTTAATTGGGTTTGCATGCCAGTGATCAGATTTATCTGGTTGTTGTATGGTTTTATTTATCAAGCATGTGTGAAAGAACTAATAAAAGTTGATCTTAATGCTTTGAATCCTAGCAAATCTTTAAGGCTTGACGGCTAATTGATTAGTTAGGAGGAAAAAGGGGTAATTTAAGGTTTGACGGCTAATCTTATCTAAATAGCATGTTAGGGTTTTCCCTAGACCAGTTATCATCTTGAATTTAATATTGAATTTATCTTTTAAATCAAGGACCCATAATTAATTTGATTGTTTTCTACCATTGGTGAAGAAGTATATCCTTAATTATTGTTTTCTTTCTTATCTGCTATAGACTTAGATTTAATTTACTTTGCTTTGTTTTCTAGTTTAATTGTTTTCTGTTTAATTATTTTCTGTTTAATTGCTTTCTGTCAATCTCTGTTTTCTATGTTGTTTTTGAGAGATTTTAAGGACTAAATTTTTGGATAAAATCTATCACCCTTCTCTGTGGGATCGACCCCTACTTGCCCTATCTATTTAGTTAGGAGTTTGTTGGGATTTTATTTTTATGATTGTTGACGACCGATCACACTGAATACTGTTTTACTGTTACCTACTAATTTTTTCATTAGACTGTTTCTTATCTATCCTGAATGAATGCATATGATGCATGTACCGATAGATTTTAGTTTGTCAGCAAAGGAATCATGCCTTGTCAAACTTCTTGTTAGTATTTTTGAACTCTTTTTTCTGAACTTTGAACTTAATATGGAATTTTTTAGGTTTTTTAGACTTTCCAGAATTTCCAGGTTTTCCAGAACCTTGCTCTGTGACAAAATTCACCTTTGAGTCTCCTCCAAGTCCAAGATAAGTGCATCTCTAACCCGATTTTCAGAATTAATCTGTAAATGAGTTTGAAACTCATCTATAATGAGTATATCTTTTGAATGCAACACTTTCTTTCTATAATCATTCCATGAAGTAGGTAACTTGGAGAGAATTGCACTAATTTGAAGTGAATCAGGGATAAGAATCTTCAAATCCTTAATTTTGGCGACCAAAACCTGTAACTCATGAACTTGATCCAGAATAGACCTATCATCAGACATCTTAAATTCAAAATATTTCAGAGAAAGAAAGTTATCAGTACATTTTTTCTCATTCTGATAAGTGGTTTCAAGAGCCGTCCAGATTTCCCTTAGAGCATTCATGCTACTATAAAGATCATAGATCTGATCGGATAAATTCAGAATGTAGCCACGACACCCGAACGTATTTTCCTCACGTTTAGTATAGACATTTCGAACAACTTTTGCATTTTCATCAGTTGGCGCAAGAAGAGCAACCAGATTCGAATGAAGTATGTAGTAAAGCTTAAGAGCAGTCAATTAAAAAACCATCTTGTCTTTTCCCTTAGTGTAGTTGGATCCATTGAAATGATCCAACTTAGTAACAACTTGGCTGTGTAGTTTGAGCATTCAATGTGGATTGCAAATCAAAGGCAGCATCAGCAGTAACAAGATTCAGATTTGTTGATCATAAACCCTTTAAATTGTTAGCAAAATTTCTCAGGGGAACGACTTTGAGGCGTGGTTTTAAACACTTTCTTAAAGGGTTTATGCCCTTTAGGATACAACAAAGCCACTAACTCTCCAATTGGACATGTGAAAATTGATCTTGACAAGAGACCTTTTTATAAGCTGTTTAAACTCATGTTCATTCTTGTGCCAAAAAAAAAACTCATGTTCATTCCTTTCTCAATGTATCTAATTAATGTGGATACGTGATAATGAGTGATAATGAACATACATAATGTATCTGATTGATTAATTCAATGAACTAAATTCTTGTTCAGTGAACAACCAATTCTGATAAGTTCAAAACATAATCAATAGACAAAAATGTAAAAAATAAATTCTAAGTCAAAGAAGCCCAAGGTCCAAGTGCCTAAGATTATAAATAATCTTTTATAATCCTATTGGACCAATGAGCAAATCCAAGCCCACTAATAATAGATTTGCCTCACTTCTTGACTTATTCCAACTAATACTAAGTTGGTCATCTTTCTATTTAAACAACCCACTCTTATCTTTCTCATTCAATGTGTAATAAACCACATTCACACAACTCCACAACTAAAACTATTCAACACTATTTCCACCAAATTGTGCCAACACATCATTTTCTACATTAGACAAAAGATCAGCAATGACACCCTTGCCCGTTCCCTCTGTCATCCCAATGGCAATCTCTGCATTGTCAGTCGTAACTTCCACATGATAATTAACTTCTGACAATGGAGAGATAATCTGGTCACGCCTAGCAGCATCCTAGCCAATCAAGGAACTTCGATGATGAGTAACAGAAACAGAAGGTCCTTCAAAAGAAGCAGAACTAGATCATGGAACCTTGACCCTTAACCAAATTCTGAATTCCTAACAATCTTCCCTGGCGTCTTCTTCATAGTATATGTCTTTTCACACTCACTTTCATGGTGTGATAAACAACCACAAACATAACAAAAATCCAGTAACTGTTCATACCGAAACATAATAACAGAAACACCAAGATTAGGAATATTAATCCTAGTGCCCCTTTGAAGTGGTCGATGAACGTTAAGTGTTACACGAACTCGAAGGCATTTGCCCGAAACAAGCTTATCGCCACACAAATCAACCTCTTCCACAATGTAAGAGATAAATAAGTCTTGCATTTCAATTTTAATTTGTAAATATAAATTGTAAAGTTAGTATATCTGTAACCGTAGAGATTAGATAGATAGCTTCTGGTATTTGATTTATTAAATACAAACTCTGTATAAATAGCCTGTAACAAATCAACAACAACAAAAAATTTTTTTCTCTTATTCTTTTCATTGTAACTCTTGCTTTAACCAGCAATAAATTTCTACATGGTATCGGATATTTTTCTCTAAATCAAGCAAACGCTTTTTTGATCCTGGTAACTTGCTACTCATCTACATGTCTATCACCATGGACGCTGCCAACACAACCACAAACCAAACTCCCATTTCCATCAACGCCACTGCCCAATTCCCATTAAAACTCACCTCCAAAAACTTCACATCTTGGCATGCTCAGTTTGATGCCTTACTCCAAGGATTCGATCTTGCTGGATATGTTGATGGCACCACGAAATCACCAGCCAAAGAAATTCCGAAAGATGGTCGAACAGTTTCCAATCCTGATTATGCCTTCTGGCTTTGGCAGGATAAGTTAATCCTTCATGCCATTATTGCTTCTACCTCTGAAGCGGTTTTACCTTATGTTTCTTCTTCTACCTCTTCCTATGAAGCGTGGAAAAAGCTTCTTAAGCCTTTTGCAAAGAAAACTCGGTCCAAAATAATGGATCTGAAGAGTTCGCTCACCTCCACTAGAAGGAATCAACCTATGGCGGAATACTTTCAGAAAATAAAGCAGATTGTTGATGAGCTACACCTAACTGGTACAACCATTGATAAGGATGATCAGATCCTCTACATTCTTAATGGTCTTGATCCTGAATGTCGAGAAATATCAAATGTAATTAGGGCTTGGAAGACGTCAATTTCACTTGAGGAGCTTCATGATAAGCTCATTTCCTTTGAAAGCCTACTTAAACAGGAGGCAGAAATGTCCAGTGTTCAAGTTCCCACCGCAAATCTTGCCAAACGAGGTTTCAATCAAAACTTCTCCAACAACTATCGGAGGCCAGGTAGGCCCTACAATGGTGGATTCAACAGAGGATTTGGTTCTAATGATAACAACAAGCCTACATGCCAACTTTGTGACAAATTCGGCCATTCTTCAAAAACATGTAATAAAGGCAACGCTTTCTGCAATAATCGGCCAAGTGCTAACTATGCCAATGCATCTTCCTCTGGTAAGACTTGGTGCATGGACTCCGGCGCTCCACATCATGTCACAGCTGATCTTAACAATCTCTCGATCTCCTCTGAATATGATGGCACCAAGGAAATTCAAATAGGAGATGGAACATGTTTGTTGGTTACTCACACAGGTGACACCGAGCTAATTTCTTCCAATCATTCCTTCAAGCTAAATATTGTACTATGTGTTCCTAAAATAGCTCGAAATCTTGTCTCTGTCTCGAAATTTTGCAAAGCAAATAAAGTATCTATTGAATTTGATGCTAATAAATTTTTGGTTAAGAATTTGCAGACATGTGCAGTATTGACACAGGGGTTGAACGTGGATGACGTGTACCAGTTCCCTTCTGATCTTCACCAAATAAAGCCAATTGCCTTATCTAACGTTCGTGTCTCCACCCATGATTGGCATCAGCGTCTAGGTCATCCGTCAAAATTAATCCTTAATTGTGTTATCAAAGATTTTTCCCTTCCGCATTTATCAAATGATTTCAATTCTTGTAACTCTTGTCATTGCAATAGGAGTCATAAACAGTCTTTTGGTGTATCTTCGTTAAGTAGTTATAAACCTTTAGAGCTTGTTTACACAGATATTTGGGCTCCTGCGCCAATCACTTCTTTTGATGGCCACAAATACTATGTAATTTTCGTTGATCACTTTTCGAAATACATATGGTTGTTAGGAAAACAAGTCTGATCTTTATTTGTTATTTCCAAAATTTAAAGCTATTGTTGAGTAATTTTTTGGGACATCTCTTGTTACTTTATACTCTGATGGGGGTGGGGAATATGAGAAACTAAAGAAATTTTTGCACCCTAATGGTATCTCACATCTACAAACACCACCTCATACGTCTCAACACAATGGCTTTGTTGAAAGATGCCGCAGACATGTTGAAACCGGTCTAACCCTCCTACATCAAGCTTCACTTCTTCTTGAATTTTGGGATTATGCCTTCCAAATTGCAGCATATCTCATAAACTGAATGCCCATACCAACACTACAATTTAAATCACCATTCCAAACATTTTTTAAAATGAATCCCAACTACCAAAAATTAAGAGTCTTTGGATGCCTATGTTACCCATGCCTTCGACCATTCAACACGAATAAGTTCCAACCACGCTCAAAAGCATGTGTTTTTCTTGGCTATTCAAGCAACAAAAGTGGTTTCCTTTGTCTAGATGTTGAGTCTTCAGAAGTCTTTGTTTCAAGACACGTTGAATTTGTTGAAAATTAACTCATGTCTCAACATTTGTCTACAATATTACTAATTGTTGTTTCAACATACTTAGAATTAAAAAACCAATCTACTTGTATGTATAATACACCCAAATACATATACATATATCTAAGTATAACTGATCAAGTGCTGGGAAAATTACTGCTGCCACCACTAGCAGTTCTTCAACTAAGTCCTCAAAACGATGGCAATTATCTGAATATTTATACATATATTATATGGTAGAAGAAATCTGACTCGGATCTAACTTGAAATTATAATAGCTTTACTATTCTTATGGCTCAGTAGGTTGTTCCTTGCTTCCATTTACCTTATTGGAAATAGGTATTAGTCAGTTAAACATTTCACTTGTAATATACTATGGTCAAGGGTAATATCTGCCATTAACTCGGGGTCTACTATATTTTATTATTATGGTCTTAATTTTGCCCCAAAACGAATCAGATTCAATCTCCATGATTAAAAAGGGAGGGTATTTGGTGCAGAGGGGGAAAGTGAGGAACAACCTCATTGATTGCTTATGGTAAAAAAAGAAAATCTTCTTCCTAAAAAAAAGTATAACTGAAACCCAAAACTTCCTATAGTCACCATCACCAATTCATGATTACTACTCAAGCCAGGGGATTATGGTTTCTAAAATCTAGAAGATCGAAAAGAAGAAAGGAGAAATTCATATCTTAGTTGAAATCCCAACATCAATCCATAGTACTCAAAATTCCTACTTTTCAAATTTACATACAAAAGTTTTAAAAAGAAATAGATAATTAAAGAAAAAGAAAGCAAGGAAAAATTCAAAACAAAAGAGAGTCCAAACCTAGATGGAGATGAAATCGTTGTGTAAAGCAAAGCTTCCAAGAGCAGGGCATCTCGCAATGACAAATTCTAATCACCAATAGCAGCGAATATGAGATCGCTGGGAAACAATTGTGAGAGTGAAACATGGTTTCCATGGGAGGCAAAGGGAATTTTAAATTTTTCCTGGTTTATTTTTTCCCCAATTCGCAGAGGGAACATGGAAGAGATAATAATTACTCCATAATTTTTTCAAGTGCTTTAGCCTTTACTTTAGTGTTAAAATATCAAAAGCCGCTAAAACTTTTTTTTTTTTAAATTTTTAAGATAAAGTTAAAATTCTTGTAAGTGTTTTTGACTTTTTTCCCCTTAAAAAGACCTCTAATTAGAGGCCTTTATATAATAATGTCTCTAATAAGTTTAATTTGTCTCTAAAAATAATATTGTTATCTCAAATGGCAAAAAAAAAAAAAATCTTATACCAATAGCGACAATCTTTTAGGGGCAAAAAACACACCGAAACTGACTCAATAAATTATTTTATTAATCACAATTATTTTTATTAAAAAATTATGTTAATTAGAGGCAAATATCATTATCCATAGTGACCCATGTTGTATTTGTCTTCTAAAAGCTTAATTTAGAGGCAAATATGATAATTGTCTCAAATTGTGTGCCTCTAAAAACACTTTGTGTTGTAGTGTCCAATCAAGAGTTTGACTCCAATGCCAATTCTTTTTTAACTAATCCTAATCTTGTTGTTCTCAACACAATTTCTGTTGCAGAGTCCACAATGGCATCCACTCCAACCCCAACACATCAACACACTGCTGGTAACGTTCCTAACCTTGAATTAGCATCACTTCAATCTGATAACTTACATACAGGTGTTAACAATGAAGTATTGGAGCCTCCATCACAATCAGAAATTCAGCCAGCAACCAATACTTATCTTCTGGTGACAAGGTCGAAAAATAGCATTGTCAAGGCAAATTCAAAATTCTTCTTGGACACAAAGCATTTGACTTCTTGAATCGAGCCTACTTGTGTGTCCTAGGCAATCAAATATTCGAATTGGCGAGCAGTCATGAATGATGAAATCAACGCTCTTATTAAGAATGGTACTTGGCACCTGGTTCCTCCTTCCTCTGAGCAAAATCTTGTAGGCAGCAAGTGGGTTTATCGAATCAAGAGAAATTCTGATAATACCATTTCTAAGTATAAGGCAAGTGATACGAATCTAGTTGTGATAGATTCAAATCTACCCTTGAATTCCTTCAAAGATCTACTTGAAACTCCAACTTCTAGACTTGATGAACTTGATAGTCTTCCCAAAGATCCCATCTTCTTTCGTCGGCCCTAGATGATCAATTAGACCTACAATTGACAACCTAAGATCACAAGAAACACAACTAGATAATCACTATCTAATTGTTTGCTAGTCTACAAAATTGAAGAAATCCTAAGTATGTTCAAACTAGAACAATGAAGCTAAATTCTCAAAAGAACTCTCTTTGATGAAAAACTTAACTTGTGTTTACAAGAGGGTATGGAACCCTTATATAGGCATAAGGGACGTCCTAACCCTAATCCTAAAGAAGTATGGGCGGCTATAAGGCCTTACAAGCCCAAAAATAAAGACAAGGAAAACTAATCCAAGTCCAACTAGGAAAAATAAATAACAAGGCATAATTAAACAAGGATTTGACTTAGTCAAAAAGGCCCAATCCTATTGTCATCTAAACATAACAATAAGCTAATCTAAGATAGAATAAAGCCCACAATAGCCGAAATAATACATTCAAGCTCTAAGTCATATCGATTGCAAGTAAGGTGATGATCTTGGAATCAATGGATGAATGCTTGCTCAAATCATCACCAAAACTCTTCAATTGTGTATCAATGACCTTCATATCATCTAGATGACTTCGAACAAGGCCCATGAGTGCATCCTTGAATCTCTTAGCTCTTGCTCTTGTCATCAGACCAATAGCCATCTTTAATGGATCAAATGGCATCTTCTTGGTGCTTGGAACATGGTCAACGATATCTCCATGCATCTCCATGCTTCCTTGCAGCCCTTACTCATCCTTTCCATGCTCTCCATTGACATCTTCAAGTCCATGATAAGCTCTTGGCGCATCATCCCCTCCCCGTTAAAAAGGATTTGTCCTCAAATCTGCATCATTATCTGACAAAGACAAATCAACAACATTAAAAGTAGCACTCACATTACCATACTAGGAAGATCTAGCTTGTAGGCATTGTTGTTGATCCTCTCCAACACTTGGAATGATTTTATCTTCATTGCTGATGGTCCATTCCAATCTCCAGGCTTCCAATCACAAGTCATCATTTAGACTTTCATGTTAACTTTCTTGTATCGTACATCATGCAATGCATGCACAAATGCATTCAACTCCTTATCATAGGTTAGATAGTTCAATGCAGCCCTATTGAATTTCTCACTAAAATAAGCTACGGGTTTTCCTCCTTGCATCAAAACAGCTCCAATTCCTACACCTGATGCATCACATTCAATCTCAAAAGTAGAATTAAAGTTAGGTAAAACAAGCAAAGGAGCATTACTAAGCTTAGTCTTTAAGGTCTCAAATGCTTCTTGTTGTTCTTGACCCCATTTGAATGGTGCATTCTTCTTCATCACACTTGTTGTAGGTGCTGCCAAGGTGCTAAAGTCCTTAACAAACCTCCAATAAAATCCAGCCAAGCCATGAAATGATCTCACTTGACCAATATTTGTTGGTGTTGGCCAATCTTTGATGGCTTTGATCTTCTCTTCATCAACCTCTATACCCTGCGCACTCACAACAAAACCAAGGAAAACAAGCCTATTTGTGCAAAATGTGCACTTCTTAAGGTTAGCATATGTTACGGGCCAATTTGTGATGGGTCCAAAAGTCCTATAAAGCCCATATTTCTTTTATACAAAGCCTCAACCTCTCTTAGCCCAAATCACAAACACTTAGCCCAAATCAAACACAAAATACCCAAAGCCATTATTCCTTAATTAATGGGTCCCACTCTTAATACCCATTATTTACTATACAGCCTATTTCTTTCCTAAAGGGCATTATTTCATCAAAGCCCATTATCCATTAAAAGCCCATTACTTACAATTAATTAAATAGCTCATAACATGGCTATTTAAATCCCATTTTAGCTCCAAAAAACCAAAACCAAAACCAAAAGAGACCTTCTCCTCAAGTCTCACCAAACACTTCTTTAGCACACAAACACCATTTATGGCTTCCTAAATTTCCATCTAGGCCTCCAAAGGTATCTTTTATTTCTCTTTTAGACAAACCATTGTGGTGGTAACTCCAACAATGGCGGTCACCATTTGATTGTAAGAACCCATGTATATCAAGAGGTAGCTCAAATCATGATGGCCGGCCTACAATGGTAAGTCCCCCATGGTTTCTTTCGCACCTAAGCGAACCATGGCAAAGTGGTAACTCCAACAAAGGCAGTCATCATTCGATTGTGAGAACCCATGAATATCAAGAGGTAGCTTAAATCATGGTGGCCGGCCTAGAATGGTAATCCCCATGGTTCAACTCAAAGCCCACATCTATGTGGCAATGCAAAGCCCACATCTATGTGGCAACTCAAAGCCCACATCTATGTGGCAACTCAAAGCCCACATCTATGTGGCAATACAAAGCCCACATCTATGTGGCAATGCAAAGCCCACATCTATGTGGCAACTCAAAGCCCACATCTATGTGGCAATACAAAGCCCACATCTATGTGGCAAAGCATCATGCTACCACCATGATCAAGAGCTCCATTAGGCCATCCATTATAACTTTGTGATTTCAGGGGTCTGTTGGGAGATTACTGTTCATGACCTCTGCTGGGATGCCGAGCCCACTATTTGGCCCTATTGGGACCCACAGCAAGCTGACGTGGCAAACCCCAAGACATGCTGATGATGGGGCTAGCTAAAAGGTAGATTTATGTTTTTGGTGTCTTCTAGGAGATTATTGTTCATTAGCGTCTGCTGGAGCACCGGGCCAATTATCAGGTCCCGCTGGGGCCCACAACGGAGTAACATGGCAACACATGATCAAACTATGCATGAGAGTAACCCATAGGGAAGTATTCCTCCATTTAATCTATTTCCCTCAATTTTAGTATCTATTCATCCATTTCCATGATTTATTATCTATTTTTGTAGTCATCTATATCAATGACTAACAAGTGTGCTTTGTGGCACCATGTAGGTGCTGACACGTGGCCCAAGCCCATGTCCATGGGGGATTAGTTGGGAGCATGGTTTGGTTGGTTATGAGGTATTTGTTGTGTTCTAATTATTTTTAGTCAAGTCCTTAACTTAATTGCTTAGGTGAGTTAATGGTGATTGACATAAAGATGATTAGAAGGGGAATAGTGACCTTTGGAGACCTACATACGTTACCCCCACATAGGTTGAAGGGAATCTTATCATAAGCATTTAATGCTTGTCCTTGAGCATTAAATGTTGATGGGAGAGGAAACTTGTGCAATGGAAATGTACAGTGGATATACAGCAGCAAAGGGAAGACCGCTGGATATTCGCCTGACAGCAAGTACATCCAAGCTGTAAGCCATTTTCAGCTTTTCAAGAACCTTCCATGAGAGCCAGGTGTTCACCAAGTCCAAGGAATATTTCTTGGGAGAAGAGGGGTGTCAGCACCTGATCACACCTGACATGGAGTATGCAAACAAGCTGACAAATGGAAATGACATTCTCCTTGCATCCCAAGTTTCTGCAGAACCCTCGGCGAACCAGTCCATGTTGGGACGCATGCTATTGCAACAATGGGTAAAGACCAATTTCCTTTGCCTATAAATAGTGCTCCTCCTACACCATTCAAACAAGACAAGAACACACAACAAAACAACAAGATAACAACACACCACACACCAATGCTTCATTATCCACTTTCTCTTCACTCTCAAGCTCCCAAAGTTCTCCATTTTTGAAGCTCCCAAGAAACTCCATTCTTAAGCTCTTTGAAGAAGAAGAAGAAGAAGAAGATGAAGTTTTGAGGGGGATTCCATTTAGATCCTTGTGGGTTGTAAACTGTATTAGCCAAGTCCTATTCCCAAGTGCAACATAATATCTCTCCTCTCCCAAACCTTTCTCACTATTTTCCTTTACATCATCTTTACTAACCCAATATTTCTTCCTTTTTCCACAAAGTATTATTTTTTTCTTGGAATACCTCTTGTTCTTCATTTATAGTGGTGGACAGCTGTCTGTTTGCTGTGGGGGCTACCTTGCTGACGTGTCACTCTGCCGAGAAGGAGGTCCCGCTGCTGGGCACTTCAACCGAAGTTCGTTTTCTTCACCTAACAAAGGAGGTCAGTGGCGCAATTCCCGAGCTGAACGCTGCTGAGGTGCCGTTTTGCCAAGAAGGGGAGCATTTCTGTCCGGAGGTGCTGTTGGATCCCAGAAGCCAAAACTCTGCGGGAATACGAGACCGATCAAAGCTTCATCTAGCTGGCGACTCCATCCACGTGTACAAGGTGATTTGGTGCCACATCAACATAAAGTGCCACGTCACCCTGATCGGTCGTCAACAATCATAAAAATAAAATCCCAACAAACTCCTAACTAAGTAGATATGGCAAGTAGGGGTCGATCCCACAGAGAAGGGTGATAGATTTTATCCGAAATTTTAGTCCTTAAAATCTCTCAAAAACAACACAGAAAACAGAGATTGACAGAAAGCAATTAAACAGAAAACAATTAAACTAGAAAACAAAGCAAAGTAAATTAAATCTAAGTCTATAGCAGATAAGAAAGAAAACAATAATTAAGGATATACTTCTTCACCAATGGTAGAAAACAATCAAATTAATTATGGGTCCTTGATTTAAAAAGATAAATTCAATATTAAATTCAAGATAATAACTGGTTTAGGGAAAACCTTAACATGCTATTTAGACAAGATTAGCCGTCAAGCCTTAAATTACCCCTTTTTCCTCCTAACTAATCAATTAGCCGTCAAGCCTTAAAGATTTGCTAGGATTCAAAGCATTAAGATCAACTTTTATTAGTTCTTTCACACATGCTTAATAAATAAAACCATACAACAACTAGATAAATCTGATCACTGACATGCAAACCCAATTAACACGCCGTCAAGCGCGGCTAACTTGCTACACACTATCAAACTCATGCGTCAACCTTATTGTTTGATCTAGCCAACAATCTCTCAAATTACCTCTTTAGTGGCCACAATAAATCAATAAAGATCAAGATTGTAGAATTAAAACAGAGTTTAACATGCTATGTATCAAGAATAAAATACCAAATTATAAGAACAAAAATCTCACCATATTTAATTGATTGAATTCACCAAAGGATCATAAGTATTAAGAATTTAGCTACTCATGGATTCGGGAAAATCCATGAGCGGCATAAGAGTACTTACAGGACCTTGGAGGGGCGAAATCTCCTTGACAAAAACCTAGGTATGCCGCACCACCCTATAGCTAGAGAGGGTGACGGCACCCTTTGCCTAAAAACTAGAAGAAAAACTAGAAAATAAATCTAAAGAGAATTATGTAATTGGTGTGTAAAGGTGTGTGATTTGTGATACAGGAGGTGGCTATTTATAGTGGAACTAACCCTAAGAATTCCAATCCTAACTTGGAAAGGAGTCTAGGCCGGTTTTAGGGTCTAACTTGGACTCCAAGTTGGATTAAAAGTCTTCCTAGAGTAGAATCCAAGTCAAAATAGGATCCTGAACTTTTGCTGAATTCGTGCAGAAACTTCAACGGCATTTCGGGCTTGAAAACAGCAGAACTGGGTCCTGGACTTCAAGGGAATGTTGTAGATCTCGGAGTTAGCTTTCCAACGAGTACTCATGGGCTTCAATCGGAGGTCTGAGCAGAAAGTTATGAATTTTCTACCAAAACTGCTCCTGAATCCTAATCCTGTTAGGACTAAAATCGGGAATCTACGGGATTTTGAAATTTCCTTGGATTTAGGAGTCATTAATTGAGATTTTAATTCCAATTAATATCTTATATGGGTTGAGTATCTTCCCATATAAATTATCCATAAATACCAAAGCTTGAGGGCTTGTCCATGGCTTGTCTTCAAATAAAGCTCCAATTCTTCAATTCTTCCTCTTGAAATAAATCTTCAATGGTGTTCAAGTCTTCAATTTATCTTCAAATGGTCTTCAAACACGAACTTCGCATCTCCAAATCTATGCTCAAAATTGCTTTGCTCAAATCTGTGTAAAAAGTCATCAAAATAGCTACAAAAATAGTGAAAAATAACAATTTCTCATTTTCACATCACTTAAAGACTAAAAACACAAATATTAATAAAATAACATATAATTAAGCATAAATGGGTCTAAAAACATAGTAAAATAGCTATAAAAATAGGGTCTTTCTTGGCTCAATCATATTCCCCCACACTAAATCTTTGCTAGTCCCTAGCAAACTAGTGTAGAAAACTATGAAAATCACTAAAATTGAACACCTAAGAGACTCTATAATCCTAAACTAATGCAAATCAAAATTCAATTTTAATTTAAACTCTTCAAAAACTTTGAATGCATACACATATTAAGGATCAACATAATTATGAAATCAAAATAACAAAGAATCATAAGAGCACTTAATTCAAAAGATCAACAAATAACAAGCATCTTTATTCTTAAGTAACCATAATTAAAGTAGTTCTAATCACTTACCATTCATCACATCCTATAACTACTTCTTTCCATAAGCTTATGTCTTCATCTTTATCTCCATTACTCAAATGAATGCATATCACAGATACAAATCAAGGGTTTACGTGCGGGTTATAATAGATTTTTAAAGGGTAATTGTTTTTTTTATAAAATTGAGGTTACTAACCTCGAAGTGTTCATGATTTGGGGTTACTAACTCCCATTTTTGAGGCTACTAGCACTCTAGAAGGGCTCCTTCTTTTTATTTTTTTTTTTCAGAGGGACAATATTTCTGCAATTCCATGCCTCTTATCCTCTTTCCAAGGGTTACTGACTCCTTTTGTTAAAGAAAAGAGTGACAACAATGGATTTATATATTTTTTTTATAAAGTATGCAGAAATACCTCTTCTCCTCTTGCATGAAAGCACTTCTTTTTGAAAACAATTTTTTTTTAACTACCCTTTTATATAAGTAGTCCCCCACACTTGTTCTTGACATATCCATAACATACTATCATAATTGTAATTTCAATCAAGATTGGACACAAGTTCTAGAAATAGATAATCATAGAAGCAATTAATAAATAAGATCATATCACAAAACTCTAATTATACCTAATCTAAGAAATCAGATATCATGCTATAAATCAATCAATCAAATAAAATTTTCTTAAAAATTCTAAGTATTCTTCAATCATAATCAAATCAATCAATTAATATATGCAAAATTTTCAATTATGGTATATTTTAAGATTATGATGCATGCAGACTCTCTATTGACTAGACTCTCTCCCCCACACTGAAAAGACACATTGTCATCAATGTGGAAACACATATGAAATTAACACAAGAAATTATGCATGCTCATGTAATTTATTTAAATGCATGAAATAAAAACTAACACTAACAATTAATTCACATCAAAGAACAGGCAAGCAATCAAAGCAATAATCACACAAGACAAAATAATGCAAGGAAAATTAAAGAGATAGAGTTAAAGAAAACTTCTCTGTTTGCAGACATAAGCTCCATCATTGCTTCTGAAACTGGACTCCTTTTGAATTCATCTTGCAATCGTGCAAATTAAGCTCCATTTGCTCTCCTTTGGTTCTTCATGTAAAATCATTGGGTTGCCTCCCAATAAGCGCCTTTCTTTAAGAGTCTTTGGCTAGACTGCCTTAAAGAAATTATTCTTCAAGGGTGAAGGAATTATGGGTATATTCCTTCAACAATTCCATAATGATTTTGAGAGTATCATTGATGGCTTTGAGAACTTCAAGTTGAATTTTATCAAGACTTGAAATTAACAAATCTGGGTGTCTGGCGGCACTGAATGGTGATGGCACGGGCATAGCCGATGGTGGCACGGGATTGACCGGTGGTGGCACGGTGAATGGGCGGTAATGGCTTGGTAGTGGCGCGGAAATCGGCGGATATGGCCGGGTAGAAGCTTGAGATGGCCGGGCTGATGGCTGGCTTAACCGGGCAGGTGGCGCGGGTGGCCAGGCATGGTGTACGGAGGATGCTGCTTTGGCCAAGTATGGCGGGGCATATGGCTTAGCTGTGACCGATCCTAGCCGGGCATGAGGCTTGGATGAGGCTTGAGATGGCGGGCATGAGGCTTGGATGAGGCTTGAGATGGCGGGCATGGCCGGGCATGAGGTGGGGAGGGTAGCGCGGATGGCGCGGAGGAAGGCACGGCTAGCCGGGCAGGCGGCGCGGATGGCCGGTTGTGGCGCGCGGAGGAGTCCGAGCGTGGCCAGGTAGATGACTCGGGTGGCCGGGCCATGGCCGGGCATGTGGCTCGGGGCGGCTGGGGTATGGCCGGTCCCGTCCGGGCCATGTGCGAGGATGGCCGGGCCATAGCCGGGTATTGGCCGGCTGGGTTGGCTCAATCATTGCTGATGCGCTAAGGACTTATCATGGGCTTGAAGATGACAATGGAGAGCAAGGAAAGGATGTGAATGGGTTGCAAGGAAGCATGGAGAAGCATGAAGATCAAGGAGATATCACACAACATGTTTCTAGCACCAAGGAGATGCCAAAGATGCCATTTGATCCATTGAAGATGCCATTAGGTCCATTGACAAGAGCAAGAGCCAAAAGATTCAAGAATGCATTATTGGGCCTTGTTAGAACTCATCTTGAAGACTTGAAGGCCATCGGAGTTCATTTGAAGAGCTTTGAAAATGATTTGGGCAAGAATATATTCTCATCGATCCAAGTTCATCACTTTGCTTGCAATCGATGGATGAATGAGCTTGAATGTGTTATTTAGGCCATTGTGGGCTTTATTGTGGGCTCTGATACCAATCGATACGAATCTAGTTGTATTAGATTCAAATCTAGCCTTGAAAATCTATCAAACTCGACTTGAACTTCTTCAACTTCTAGATGAGTAGATCGATGACCTTCATAAGGTGATTCCTCTTCTTTCGTCGGCCTTAAGTCTTCAATTAGACCTGCAATTGAACACCTAAGAACACAAGATTCACAAACAATCAAGCAATCACAACTTAATTGTTTGCTAGGACTCTACATGATTGAAGAACCCTAAACTTGCTCAAACTAGAGCAAAGAAGCTAAATTTTCAAAAGAATCTCTCTTTAATTGATAAACTTAACTTGATTACAAAAGAGGGGGTTGATGCCTTTATATAGGCAAAGGGGTTTGACCAATATCCAAAAATAAAACCTAATTTTCGTCCAATAAAACTAGTCCAAACCCAACTAGGAAAAGGAAATAAAGACATAATTAAACAAGGATTGGACTTAGTCAAACAAGGCCCAACCCAAATAATATCCAAACTTAAAAATAAGCTAATCTAAAATAAAATAAAGCCCACAATGGCCTATATAACACATTCAAGCTCATTCATCCATCGATTGCAAGCAAAGTGATGAACTTGGATCGATGAGAATATATTCTTGCCCAAATCATCTTCAAAGCTCTTCAAATGAACTCCGATGGCCTTCAAGTCTTCAAGATGAGTTCTAACAAGGCCCAATAATGCATTCTTGAATCTTTTGGCTCTTGCTCTTGTCATTGGACCTAATGGCATCTTCAATGGATCAAATGGCATCTTTGGCATCTCCTTGGTGCTAGAAACATGTTGTGTGATATCTCCTTGATCTTCATGCTTCTCCATGCTTCCTTGCAACCCATGCACATCCTTTCCTTGCTCTCCATTGTCATCTTCAAGCCCATGATAAGTCCTTGGCGCATCAACTATGGCTGAAATCCTTTCCTTTTGGGTCAAGGACTTAAGCTTCGGGGGGCATTGTTTATACCTAAATTTCCAATTGAGGGTAAATTGGTCCTCACATGAATAATATCAAGATGTTTGGGCAAAATTTAATTAAGAATCCTAAAGAAACATGGTTTCTGCACCAACCTAGTTCTAATTGAACTAGGAAATTTGTAATTAATTAATAAGGGCCGAAATTATTAATTAATTATTCAATAATAATTCTTTTAAAAATAATTATTATTAATTTTCCGTTGAATCCCGCCCCTGACTAAGGAAAATGGTATGATAGGTGGTGAGGAGGCAATTTCCTTTAATGTTGTTGTCATCTAGGAAGACAAACAGTAAAAAGGTTAGTTGTATGCCATCATACCAGGAGATGGAAAACATCTTATGGACTCACATAACAAACCCCAAGTCGTCTCCTATGATGAGGAGAGGCCGCCCTCCTCTCTCAGGAAAGTTATTTTCTTCTTCCTACAGGAAGGAAGAAACACCTATCTACGTGAGAGAGGCATGAGATTTTCAACCTCACACCTCCTCAACATAGTCGACCAAGCATAATGAAGAAATCGCCTAGCCCTTTCCCTTCCTCCGAGAGGCAAAACTACATCTTTTGCATTTTGTTCAATTAAGGACAAAATGGTAAAATTGATCAATTGAGGAGGCTAGAAGCTGTGATTTCTACCAAGGAGCATACCATGATGATCCTTGAGTCATGTAGATCATCCTATTAAACTTTCACCTTATTTTGACATCGGTGTAAGAACTTATACACGATTTTCAGTTAAGGACAGTTTGGGGAGTGAAACCAAGTTCACCATGAAAGAGAGCTCGAATTTACTTAGAATTTTTTCCATAGTTTTATGGAGATAATCTAAGCCTACTGGTGAAATTTTGGCTTATTTCGACTTCGTTTGCAACTTTTGCACTCTTTTCAGTTAAGGACATGGCTTTCTCACCCCGATTTAAGCCATTTTCTTAACTAAGTGTTATTTTCATGATTTGATGAGCTAAATATGACTAAGTATGGAGAATTTCATGGCCTTGATGTTAAGAATCCAAGTCCTGATGTCTGAAGGCCACTTCTTAGCCAAGTCAGGTGATTTCAGCACAACAGAAGCAGCGAAGGCATGTTAAAGTGTGATATGCAGAAGAAGAAATTCTCCACCACCCATTCAGAGGGAAGATTTCCGTCTCCCATCCAGAGGGATGACGCCCTGGCATCCTCTCCTCCCTCCTCCTAGCTGTTGGAAGCAATCAGAAGAAGAAGGAAGCTTCACTGCACCTTCCTGGAAGCTGTTATCTTCTAAAGAGAGGGAATTCGCCTTCATCAGCAAGTCAAGCCCATTAAATGCAAGGCACATGCCGTCCCCTATATAAAGGGATCAATCCCAGAGTTTTCAAACAGATATCACTCATCTCACAAACCAGCTCTTGCAGCTACAAACTTGCTCCGCGCAAAAATCCAAGCTCCGTGCTTATTTTCTCTCAAAAGTTTTGCGCTTTTTCTCTTCTTCATCACGAGTTCTTACTCGTTCTTGAATATTTTCTTGTTTGGATCTTGTCTCCGGACACCCAAACACTCTTTTAGTGTTTTTTCCTTGTTTCAATCTTGTCTCCGGACATAAAAACACTGTACACGTGTTTCTCTCTCAGCAATAACAATCAGTTGTTATTTTTCTCTCAATCTCAATCAAGAACAGCTCTTGCAGCGCCAATTTAGGAAGACTTTATCTTGTGGATCCAATGATTTAAATGCTCTGGTGTGACTTTGATCCAGTCCCCACAAATCGCTTTGATCTTGAATCTGCTGCTCCGCGCACCAGCAACATGTTTCTACAACTTCTTTGTCAATTTCAACAAATTGACTGGCACGCCCCTACGCTGTCAAAAAGTTTTTAACACGAAAACTCCCCAAGAGATTTTTGGCGCAATACAATAGTTATGTATGTGTTAGTGTTAGTGTTAGTTTAATTTTTTTATTGACATTTAAAAATTTGAAATTAAAAGTAATAGTAAAGGAAATTTGCATATTCATCAACGAAAATCAATTTGACAAACTTATATTCGGTCTAAATTGGAATTTTAATTAATTTTTAAATAATAAAATTATACTAGTAATGGCAATTTAGAAATATATTTAAAAAAAAGGGTACAATCGGAAAACATAAAGTTTTCCATTATTCGTAGAAATTTGCATGTTCATCAAAGAAAATCAATTTTACAAACTTATAATTCGGTCTAAATTGAAATTTCATAATTAATTTTTAAATAATAAATTTTAATAATTTCAATTTAGAAATATATTTGAAGAAAGGGTACAATCGGAAAACATAAAATTTTCCATTATTCGCACTTATATATAACTTATATATAATATTTATATAAGTCCAAATATATTATATATATATATAATATATATGATATGTATATATATATATATATATATATATTATTCGTATAATAGATTTGGAGAAAATATTGATTTTATCTCATTTGGGCGCTCGTTTGAGTCATGAAGTCCAAATTGCCAAGCTAGATGTCTTTAAGTCTAAATCTGATATTCTTAGACCCAATTCGTTAATATGGAAGCCCAAAGAAGGTGTTCAAGTCCAATCAGTAATTATGATACAGTAATGATTCAGCCCTAATGCAGCAATGTTAAATCTTATTTAAAGGAGGACTTCACAAGAGCAATTTTGGAAGAAAATTCATAACTTTTGATTCAGAGTTCAGAAAAATGCAAATGAGGTACCGTTGGAAAGAGGATTCCGAGATCTACAACTTTTATGTGTATCTTGAGACCTAATTCTGCCGTTTCGGTAGACGATTTTGCCTTTGAAATTTCTGGACATAATTGATATTCTTCTAAACCGACTTGGAGAATGTTTTGGGCGAAAATTCAGATGCTAAAGATGATGTGGGGTATCTCTATTGGCCATGTTGGGTTCTAATTAATGAGGATAATCTAAATTTCCATTATTTAAATAGTGGAATAATTAAAATATTATTTAATAATGACAATTTAGAAATATATTTGAAAAAAGGATACAATCGGAAAATATAAAGTTTCTCATTTATTCGTACTTTTATATATATTATATAGATATAGATAAAGATATGTATTATAATATATATATTATATACGAATACGGGTTGGGTCGGGCCGAGCTCAGGCTATTGGAAAGAAAATCAAGACCCGATCTATTTTGCAAAATGGGTGTCTTCCTTTGTCCAAAGCCCAATTTTCGGGTCTTAAACTATTGTCCAAACCCTCCCATTTTTCGGGCGGGCTTTCGGGACTTAGCGGGTACCGAGGCCCTTAGCAGGTCTATTAGACAGTGAGAGCATTCGCCTAAAGTCTTTTCCACCCAATTGTGATCTTCTTTCAACGACATGATATTCTTCTTCCGATAACGAAAACATATTCCAAAGATTATCCAAACCATCCACCATGGTCGAAAGTTTTTTATTATTGGTTGTGTACAAGTTGTTTATCCATTTCACATGCACAAAAAATGTGCATACAAGCTAGTATTATAATCATTGATTGAATGGATCGACTAGTATATACACTGATAGATCCTCAATTAATTCATAACTAGATCTTTGTGTGAATGTTAGTTTTATTTTTTTCCTCATAAATAAGGACTGGGTAATTGTATTTGAACATTTTTTTTTAATGTTTGTCTCTGAATTAACTTGTGAGACAAACTCAATAATTACCGGATGAATTATTTTCTTGGCACTAAATTATGATGATCAATTCATCATACATATTATAGTACGTATAGAAACTGATATGGTGACGTTTGGTTTTTTGCATTGCATGAAAACCTTGCGAGAATGATGGTTGAGTACGTTCTAACTAAAAGAACGTTTGGTGCAACTTTAGTGGCTCTAATTAGTTTTTTTTTTTTTTTTTTTTAATTTTTTCTTACGCGCTAAAGAGCAAAACAGAAAGACGTGGGGATTGGTTTTCCAACTTGGATTGAAACAAACTATAGTTTCATATATATTATTAAAAATAAGGGTTTAGAAATCTAGGTTTTCTTTTTTTCCTCTCTCTCCTTCACCTCTCTTGTTTGATGATATATGATAGGGTATACAGAGAAGAAATGATTGAAAGAAAGAAATAAAATAAAAGAAGATAATCGAAGAATGATTCATACGAGGGAGTCGACGAATGGAGGTCAAAGGATGGAAGGAAGAGAGAGACTGGTAGCGGTGGCGGTAGATAGGGACAAATCAAGCCAACGTGCTCTCAAATGGGCTACTGAAAATTTCATCACCCGAGGCCAAACTGTCAAGCTTGTGCATGTTCTTCAAAGGCAACCATCCTCCATTCCTAATCCTGCAGATCATCCAGGTCATCCCACTTTTCATTCATTATAATTATTTATTGCAAAATGGGTACGTATATATCCGATTTATTATCCTTAATTTTATATGATGAATTTATTTATCCTTAATTTCATGGATACGTATATATCCAATTGACATTATTATTATATAAAAAATATAACAATGCCTTTTGTAATTTTCAACCATTTTTCTCATCTTTTTGATTTGGTTTTAGTTGGAATTGATGAGAACCTGGTCATGGACTTATTCCTTCCATTCCGATGCTATTGTACACGTAGACAAGTAAGATGATTAATTTAAAGTGTTATCTATATTATAAATATACATGTTCTTGGCAAACATTCTTGTCTCCTTTTTGTAAGTTTAATTTAGATTTGCATGCCTGTAGATACATTGTGAAGCAGTAGTATTGGAGGATCCGGATGTAGCGAAAGCACTTATTGAATATGTTACCCATTGTGGAATTGAGACTCTGTTACTTGGTTCACCCTCAAAGAGTGGATTTTCCAGGTATATATACCTATGTAGTCAATTAATAATACCAGCTTAATTAAGAATTTTTTACTTGATCAAGAGGGTTTAGGGGTTTAGTCTTATTATCGTAATATATATATATGAATTTGTTGTTATATATATACAGATTATTCAAGGCTACCGATATTCCTAGTAGTATTCTGAAATGGGCACCAGATTTCTGCAATGTATATGTGATTTCGAAAGGAAAGGTTAGTGCTGCAAGAACCGCAACTCGTCCGGTCCCCAATATCCGGGCAGATGGATTCCGATCACTTCAAAACAATGAGGCACCCTCAGTCATGTAAGTAGTATACTAATAGAAATATTATTATTTTGATGATAAAGTAAATAAATAATTTTAATTGAAATTGAAATTGTTGAAACAGAGAAAACGATATGTATGATGAAATGGGAGCATTAGATGATCATAACGACGTGTCGTGGGCAAGCACTGGGTCTTGGGCGAGCGATAGCTCCTTCGTTTCTTTCTACGAAAGCCTGCTCAATCCCCACAACATGGACCCAAATGCCAGGCGCTCAACCTCGACAAATCCTAATTCTTCAACAAAACCCTGGGATATTGACGCTGCAACAATACCATCTTCCTTTGAATGTCTAGTAAGTAGCTTATTTCTCTCTTAACACTCCAACACCTTATAATTTCATCAATATATACACAATAAACAAGTACTAGTATATGCCCATATATGTTATACCATCCCTTGTCTTTTAGAAACTTTTCTTATCCTCTTTTTTATGTGTCATGCTAAAATCTAATGAATTTAAGCATTATTAAGTATTATTCTTGGATTTAATGAACTATATGACTCTCTAACTATCATCAAAGGGACAAATGGCCCTTCAACTTTTAATTGTGACAATTGAACCCTCTGATTCTTTTTTTGGGACAATTTAGCTCCTTCATCATTAGCCATGTTTATCCTAATTTTGTCCATCAATTTGGAGTCATTTACTTCTTTTATTTCTTTTAACTATTGTTCCTGCAATGAGAGACTAAATTGTCCCAAAACTGGAAAATCAAAGGGCCTAATTACCTCAATTGAAAGTTAATTCAGAGGTTTTGCCTCTTTGGTGATAGTTTGAGGGTCATTTTTATCTATTAAGACATTATTTTTTAACTTTTCTTTTAGGAAAATTATTCAATACACCGTTAGTGGAGAGTTTAGCAGGCTGCACGTGCGGGTCTAGAAGGGTGACATGTGTCCCCTTATGGACTAGATTAAAATATTAAAAATTTAATTAATTCTAAAAAAGGGGTACTTGTCAATCTTTGAACCCGCTTGTGGAGTCAAAAAACTAAACTGACGGTGTATCAAATAATAACTCTTTCTTTTATATAATTGATAGCAAAAGAAAATGTAAGAGTATATTTGTGATATTAGTAAATGATGATAGTTCAATTAATATTGGTTATTTTCTCTCTATTTTTCCCTTTAAAATTCATGAAAGGAGGACACTAATGATGAAATGAGAAGGTTAAGGATCGAGCTGAAGCAAACAATGGATATGTACCACGCAGCCTGCAAAGAGGCATTAGCTGCCAAACAAAAGGTATGGTTATGAAGAATCAGCTAACAAGTTTTCACTCTGGCACTCAATTAGAATAACTTACGTGGTACATTAATTATAATAATTAATTAAAAAATAAATTAATAGGTAATTCAACTTGAAGAATGGAAGAGGCAAGAAGAGAAAAGAATAAGAGAAGCACATATGGAAGAAGAAGATGAAGAAGAAGAAGCATCAGAATCATCATCAACGGTAGAAAACGAGAAAGAAAAGTGTAATAAAGAGGTAATTGAAGTTGCTGAAGCAGCTCAGAAATTTATTGAAGTGGTTGTGCAAAAAAGGGTTGAAGCCGAAAGAAAAGCACTCAGAAGAAGGCTTCTACATGCTCTAGACCAATCCCATATAGCTGTCAAATACCAAAGCTTATTCCATATTTTAGCTGTTCTATTTGTATTCTATTTCTACTTTTCCATAAGTTAAATAATGTGTATGTTTGTATGTAGTACGTATTACAAAATTAAACAAGGAACTATGTAGCAAAAAAAATTAAACAAAGGAACTTTAATTAGATAATATGCCTGCAAATATATGTTATCTTTATATGTAGGAACTTTTTATCAAGTGATTTTTTGGTGGATAAAATGGTAAATACTCTTTAGATCAAAATCAAACACTAAACCTACAAATTCTCAAGCAAGTAATGAAAAATATATATGCAATTATATCTGATATTGTCAAAGTTCTTAGTTCAAACCATATCTATGCATGTATCATTTTAATCATGAGAAAATATTTGATGCACTGACAGTGTATGGTAGGGAACCACAACATGACACGTCAGAAAAAAAAAAAAACCAAACTTTTCTAGGCCCTTTGTATAAATTTTATTTTATTTATTATCTAAAAATAAAGTAATTAACTTTTCTAAAAAGTTTCTCCCTAACCCTCCTCTCCCTCTCTCGTGCTCCCTGCAGATCCACAAATCTGATCTGTAAATATTACAATGTTAAAAGAATAAGATATCACAACGTTCATGGGGCTATGGATTTCGTAGCCCCCATACCAGGTATTCAAAGTTCCAAATTAAGTGGCATTATGAGGTCTTGTTGTGTATGTTGTCCGCAATCATCACCATCGGATCATAAGAACTTAGTACCAAAATTGATGGCTATCAAAGTTAGATGCCAATCCACACCTCGATCTATATTGGGTCCAAAGTCTACTTGTCTGAGGCCGAAGCTTAGCAATATAGTCAAGTTAATTAATTTTTACCATATGTACATGGATCAAGCAATATTTCCGATCAGATCAAATTATTATTTTTACTTCTTTCTGTCACTATAAATATATTTTATTAATAGAACTAACTAAAATAAATAAATTAAGAAATAAAAGAGAAGAAAAGGCTAAAGCAGATTTTACCTTTTGAATTTGTTTTTTTTTTTTTGGCATTTACCTTTTGAATTTGTTTAGGGAGGCAATTGTATGGCTATGGATATGGAGAAGAAGGGGCGGCGAAGATTTGCAGGTAATCCAAGGGTGAGGGGGAAGGCGGGTCATGGTGAAACTTTTGTATAAAATTTAATTACTTTATTCTTTATAAAATATATTTTAATTACTTCTTTTATTTTTATAAAATAAAAAGGCTTTAGAAAAGTTTGGTTTTCTTTTTAAATGATGTGTCATGGGTAAACAAAGGTTCTAAGATATAGAGTGAGGCAACGTCACAAACAGATAAGGATCCATAGGAGGTGGCAAGGAGGAATGCCTGAGCAGTTCCTTGATGATGAGTGCGCGGTGACAGGCGGTGTTGTTGATGGTTGTTTACGGTGTTAGTAGTTTCTTTGGGTCAGAGAGCTTTTTAGAGAATGAAGTCTATGTATGGTGTTGATAATGGAAGAATGATTAACCCTTTCTCAGTTGTCTAAGGGTCTTATTTATACCCTTAATTTTAGTAAGTAACTGCCCCCACGTTCTTATTTTGAGATTGTGGGTTATAGGTAACTGTTTATGGGCATGAGAATTGATCCTGTATAGTATAGTATGATGCGCCAAGGACTCATCATGGTCTTGAAGAGCTCAATGGAGATCATTGAGAGAATGAGCACATGCGGCAAGGAGGCTTGTAGAAGCTTGAAGATGCTAGGAGTTCATTGGAGCAAGTTCCAAGCTCATTGGAGAAGGTTCCAAGCTCATTGGAGCAAGTTCCAAGCTCATTGGAGAAGGTTCCAAGCTCATTGGAGAAGGTTCCAAACTCGTTGGAGAAGGTTTCAAGCTCATTGGAGTTGCCTAAGATGCCATTTGATCCATTGAAGATGCCATTAGGCCCAATGACAAGAGCAAAAGCTAAAAGATTCAAGGATGCATTATTGGGCCTTGTTTGAACTCATCTTGAAGACTTGAAGGCCATCAGAGTTCATTTGAAGAGTTTTGATGATGATTTGAGCAAGAAAACACCAATCAATTACAAGTTCATCACTTTGCTTGGTATTGATTCTACATGGCCGGATTAACATCGTGGCATGAGCCCATTAGCATTAGTTTGCTTTGTTTGGGCTTAATTTTATCTTAGATTAGCTTATTTTTAAGTTTGGATGTTATTTGAGTTGGGCCTTGTTTGACTAAGTCCAATCCGTATTTAATTATGTCTTTATTTCCTTTTCTTGGTAGGGTTTGGACTAGTTTTACCCTAGGCTATATATTTGGACTAAAATTAGGTTTTATTTTCTAGATCTAGTCTTCCCCTATGCCTATATAAAGGCACCAAACCCCTCTTGTAAACATAAGTTGAGTTGATTAATAAATTGAGGTTTTTACACCCAAATTGATTATTTTAGCTTCATTGTTCTAGTTTGAGCAAAACTTAGGGTTCTTCAATCTTGTAGAGTCCTAGCTAATAATTAAGTTGTGATAACTTGATTGTTTGTGAATCTTGTGATCTTAGGTGTTCAATTGCAGGTCAAATTGGAGATCTAAGGCCGACGAAAGAAGAAGATTGCTTGGGTGAGATTGTCGACATACACATCTAGAGTTGAAAGTTGTTCAAGTTGATTCTTGGCGGGTCACAAGGGTGGATTTGAATCTTAAAACAACTAGATTCGTATCAATTGGTAATCAGAGCATAGGTTGTCATCTTCAATCGGTAAATCTATCATTCTGTTCATCTATCATTAAGTTTTTCATCCATCTCATCCATCAAAGTTTTTCAAATTTTCAAGATCCAAAAATTCCGAATATTCAAAAATTCATTGTGGTTTCATCTTAACTCCAATCGACTTGAAATTTCAGATTTGGAGTCCTCATACCTTATAGTTTAATCGAAAAATATCAAAAAAAAAAATTTAACCAGAAACTTGTGAAATTTATTCTAGCTTCGTTTGAGCTCGAAAAGCTTTGAAATTTGAGATCTAGACTTCTTTTAGTGTGATCTTTCTGGGAAAAATATTGAAAAAATAAAAAATAATCTGTGTCGTTATCGATTTTTTCCAGGAACTAGGGTTTTTAATTTGGGAATTTGGGGATTAGGGTTGTTTTGAGCAATTGAGTCAATTGTTTGTATCTAACCCTAATTGATTGTGTGTTTGAAATTCTTTGGTTGCTTTTGCTGTGAATTGAGATCTAATTTGAAGAATTTCAGGTTTAAACCCTATTGGAGACAAGGGGTACTAAATTGGATCTAAGTGGTGCTAGGGTTTATAATTGATTGAATTGATTGATTTGAGTTGCTAATTGTGTTTTGTGCAGCAAGTTTGGGAGACAAAAGGCTGTTTGGATTGTATAGATCATTTTTTGTTTTTGATTCACTCAAGTTATTACTCTTAATTGTTTGTTCCTCAAGTAGGCCACGAGAAGAAAGGAGTACTCTAACAATTTGCTCTTATTAGGCCTATTGAAGCTAGAAAAATGCATAATCTTGTGAGATCATTTAGAGAGTAGTGGATCGCCAATCCATAGGTTAAGTGCAAACACGAGAGCACAACAAAGGTAATTCACACACACACTAGTGAGGAATTTTTATTACTAACTTTTCTTTGTATGTAGGTACAATGGGAGATCAAAATCAAGCCAATGATGTGGCTACCTCGTTGCAAGCTATCATGCAACAATTAGGCACTATAACAACAAGATTAAAGGCCTTGGAGGTTCGAAATCAACAAGCTCAAAATCAACAAGCTCCACTTAGTTTGGTTGATAGGAGAACTTTGAGTGCCTATGTAAAAGGGGATGTTCTAAGGGAGAATTTGTTCCATACTAGGATCTATGCGAATGGAAAGCCTAGTAGTGTGATTATAGATGGAGATAGTTGTAAAAACATAGTTAGTGATTATTTGGTGAAAAAGTTACAACTACCTACTTCTAAACATCCTAAACCCTATAGCTTAAGTTGGATCAATGATAGAGAAGAAATTAGGGTTAACAAACAAGTTTTGGTTACTCTTTCTTTGGGCAGGTACAAAGAGGATGTCTTGTGTGATGTACTACCAATGCGAGCTTGTCATGTGTTGCTTGGGAGACCTTGGCAATTTGACAACAAGGTGAAGCATGATGGTGAGACAAACAAGTACTCTTTTATGCATGGTAAGCGGCCTTTTACTCTAATTCCGTTATCACTTCAAGAAGCTTTAAAAGATCAAATTAAAGTGAAAGATGATTTTGCTAAATTGGATGATGAATTTAGGGCTAAAGAAAAGAGTAAGTCCGGACCTAAAATTGTTGATTGTTTTTATGTTAAAACAGCCCTAGATGCAAAGAGTGTTTTAGATGTTTTTAGCGATGATACTAAAACTAATTTGAGTGTTGTTTGTGATGATACTAAATCTATTTTAGGTGTTGTTTGTGATGAACCAAATTCTGTTTTGGATGCTAATTATGATGAAAACAAATCTGTTTTGGTTGATCATAGCATTGAAAATAGGACTGTTTGGGATGAAAGAAAAGAGACTTCTAAGAAAGTTGTTAAAGAGTGTATGTTAGCTAAAAGTGAGATTAAGAGTGCTTTGCATGAGAATTCTGTTTTGATCTTACCTTTGTTTCGAAATACTAATGGGTACTAACAACTTGGCTGGAAATATTCCAAGCAATATTATGTCTTTTTTGAGTGATTTTGTAGTAATTGGACTTGTTTTGATACAAGGAGGGAAGTTTGTAGCTTACTTTTGTGAGGAAATTTGATCGGTCGTCAACAATCATAAAAATAAAATCCCAACAAACTCCTAACCAAGTAGATAGGGCAAGTAGGGGTCGATCCCACAGAGAAGGGTGTAGATTTTATCCGAAAATTTAGTCCTTAAAATCTCTCAAAAACTACACAGAAAACAGAGATTGACAGAAAGCAATTAAACAGAAAACAATTAAACTAGAAAACAAAGCAAATTAAATTAAATCTAAGTCTATAGCAGATAAGAAAGAAAACAATAATTAAGGATATACTTCTTCACCAATGGTAGAAAACAATCAAATTAATTATGGGTCATTGATTTAAAAGATAAATTCAATATTAAATTCAAGATGATAACTGGTCTAGGGAAAACCCTAACATGCTATTTAGATAAGATTAGCCATCAAGCCTTAAATTACCCCTTTTTTCCTCCTAACTAATCAATTAGTCGTCAAGCCTTAAAGATTTGCTAGGATTCAAAGCATTAAGATCAACTTTTATTAGTTCTTTCACACATGCTTAATAAATAAAACCATACAAAAACCAGATAAATCTGATCACTGGCATGCAAACCCAATTAACCCGCCGTCAAGCGCAGCTAACTTGCTACACACAATCAAACTCATGCGTCAACCTTGTTGTTTGATCTAGCTAACAATCTCTCAAATTACTTCTTTAGTGGCCACATAAATCAATAAAGATCAAGATTGTAGAATTAAAACAGAGTTTAACATGCTATCTATCAAGAATAAAATACCAAATTATAAGAACATAAATCTCACCATATTTAATTGATTGAATTCACCAAAGGATCAGAAGTATTATGAATTTAGCTACTCATGGATTTCCTAAATCTATGAGAGGCATAAGAGTACTTACAGGACCTTGGAGGGGCGAAATCTCCTTGCAAAATACCTAGGTATGCCGCACCTCCCTATGGCTATAGGGGGTGGCGCACCCTTTGCCTAAAAACTAGAAGAAAACTAGAAGAAAAGAAATTATCTATGTGTGTGGTATGTAGGTGTGTGAGTTGTGATACAGGAGGTGGCTATTTATAGTGGAATTAACCCTAAGAATTCCAATCCTAACTTGGAAAGGAGTCTAGGCCGGTTTTAGGGTCTAACTTGGACTCCAAGTTGGATTAAAAGTCTTCCTAGAGTAGAATCCAAGTCAAAATAGGATCCTGAATTTTTGCTGAATTCGTGCAGAAACGCCAATGGCATTTTCAGGCTTGAAATTGGCAGAATTGGGTCTTGGATTTCAAAGGAAAGTTGTAGATCTCGGAGTTAGCTTTCCAACGAGTACTCATGGGCTTCAATCGAAGGTCTGAGCAGAAAGTTATGAATTTTCTACCAAAACTGCTCCTGAATCCTAATCATGTTAGGACTAGAGTCGGGAATCTACGGGATTTTGATATTTCCTTGGATTTAGGAGTCATTAATTGGGATTTTAATTCCAATTAATATCTTATATGAGCTGAGTATTTTCCCATATAAATTATCCATAAATACCAAAGCTTAAGGGCTTATCCATGGCTTGTCTTCAATTAAAGCTCCAATTCTTCAATTCTTCCTCTTGAAATAAATCTTCAATGGTCTTCAAGTCTCCAATTTATCTTCAAATGATCTTCAAACACGAACTTCGAATCTCCAAATCTAAGCTCAAAATTGCTTTGCTCAAATCTGTGTAAAAAGTCATCAAAATAGCTACAAAAATAGTGAAAAATAACAATTTCTCATTTTCACATCACTTAAAGCTAAAAACACAAATATTAATAAAATAGCATATAATTAAGCATAAATGGGTCTAAAAACATAGTAAAATAGGCATAAAAATAGGGTCATTTTTTAGCTCAATCATATTTCCCCACACTAAATCTTTGCTAGTCCCTAGCAAACTAGTGTAGAAAACTATGAACTTACTAAATTTGGACACCTAAAAACAACCCTACAATCCTAAACTAATGCAAATCAAAATTTCATCTTAATTTAAACTTTTCAAAAACTTTGAATGCATACACATATTAAGGATCAACATAATTATGAAATCAAAATAACAAAGAATCATAAGAGCACTTAATTCAAAAGATCAATAAATAGCAAGCACCTTTATTCTTAAGTAACCATAATTAAAGTAGTTCTAATCACTTACCATTCATTACATCCTATAACTACTTCTTTCCATAAGCTTATGTCTTCACTTTTATCTCCAATACTCAAAGGAATGCATATCACGGATACAAATCAAGGGTTTACGTGTGGGTTAGAATAGATTTTTAAAGGGTAATTATTATTATTTTTTTAGAAAATTGAGGTTACTAACCTCGAAGTGTTCATGATTTGGGGTTACTAACTCCCATTTTTGAGGCTACTAGCACTCTAGAAGGACTCCTTCTTTTTATTTTTTCAGAGGGACAATATTTCTGCAATTCCATGCCTCTTATCCTCTTTCCAAGGGTTACTAACTCCTTTTGTTAAAGAAAAGAGTGACAACAATGGATTAATAAATTTTATAAAATATGCAGAAATACCTCTTCTCCTCTTGCATGAAAGCACTTCTTTTTCTAAAACAATTTTTTTTTAACTACCCTTTTATATAAGTAGTCCCCCACACTTGTTATTGACATATCCATAACATACTTTCATAATTGTAATTTCAATAAAAATTAAACATAAGTTCTAGAAATAGGTATTCATAGAAATAATAAACAATAAGATCATATCACAAAACTCTAATTATACCTAATTTAAGAAATCAGATATCATGCTATAAATCAATCAATCAAATAAAATTTTCTTAAAAATTCTAAGTATTCTTCAATCATCATTAAATCAATTCACTCAATACATGCAAAATTTTCAAAATTTTCAGGATTAAAGAATGCTTAGGATGTCATTAATTAAGATTATGATCAATTAATTCATGCATACTCTCTATTAAACTAGACTCTCTCCCCCACACTTAAAAGACACATTGTCCTCAATGTAAAAATTCAAGTGTGGTTAGTGCAATGCATAAAATAAAAACAAACAATTAATATAATGCATGCTCATGTGGTTTATTTAAATGCATGAAATAAAAACTAACACTAACAATTAATTCACATCAAAGAACAGGCACGCAATCAAAGCAATAATCACACAAGACAAAATAATGCAAGGAAAATTAAAGAGATAGAGTTAAAGAAAGCTTCTCTGTTTGCAGACATAAGCTCCATCATTGCTTCTGAAACTGGACTCGTTTTGAATTCATCTTGCAATCGTGCAAATTAAGCTCCATTTGCTCTCCTTTGGTTATTCATGTAAAATCATTGGGTTGCCTCCCAATAAGCGCCTTTCTTTAAGAGTCTTTGGCTAGACTACCTTAAAGAAATTATTCTTCAAGGGTGAAGGAATTATGGGTATATTCCTTCAACAAGTCCACAATGATTTTGAGAGCATCATTGATGGCTTTGAGAACTTCAAGTTGAATTTTATCAAGACTTGAAATTAACAAATCTGGGTGTCTGGCGGCACTGAATGGTGATGGCACGGGCATAGCCGGTGGTGGCACGGGCTTAACCGGTGGTGGCACGACAATGGGCGGATATGGCTTGGTGGAAACATGAGATGGCCGGACAGTAGCCGGTCTGGACCAGGCAAGTGGCGCGGAGGGTGCTCGTAACGCCGGGCATGGCTGTGCAGATGGCTCGGCTGAGGCCTGGAAGGGCGCGGAGGAAGGCACGGAGGGCTGGGCTGGTGGCGTGGCTGGCCGGTCGGATGGCGTGGATGAGGTCTGGCATGACCGGGTAGATGGCTCGGGTGGCCGGGCCGTGGCCGGGCATGTGGCTCGGGGCGGCTTGGGTATGGCCGGTTCCGTCCGGGCCATGTGCGAGGATGGCCGGGCCATAGCCGTGTATTGGCCGGCTGGGTTGGCTCGATCATTGCCTTGAGCGTCTTCCTCTAGTGCTTTGACTTCCATCTTCTGCTTCTCTCCTTGTGGCTGAACTCCATGCTTATTGGCTTTTTGCTCTTCCTTTGAGGTTGAATATTCCGTCCTTCGGGATAATTCTTCAAACGTATAATATGCATTCTCCGGGGTTTTCTTCAATATTGGAGTGCGACTAAAGGAATCAACAAGAACTCGATCTTTAAGTCCTAATCCTCCATAGAAGATTTGGATAAGAGATCTTCTATTGTATCATGTTGAGGGCAATCGATGCACAACTTCTTAAATCTCCCCCAAAATTGGTGGAAATTCTCGTCGTAGCGTTGTCGAATGTCTATTATCCTTTGTCTTCCTTTGGCAATCTGATCAGGCTTTGTTGATGAAGATTCTCCACTGGCTTCTTTCTTAGCACTCACAACACAAACAAACTTGTTAGTGTTCAATGGCGATTGAGATGAAATTCTAGGGTGAATCACATCACCGTCGAATTCCATGGTCAATGAACCATCGAATACATCAATCTTGGTATGGGAAGTTCTTAAGAAAGGTCTTCCTAATAAAAGAGAACATTGATCCTTCGAATGTTCCATCTCCATAACGAAGATATCAATAGGAAAAACCAAGTGTTCAACTTGAATTAAGACATTCTCTAGAACACCTTTGGGATGAACCAAAGATCCATAAGCTAACTGCAGAATCACATCAGTATTTTTCAAAGGACCAAGATTTAAAGATTGATAAAAAGAAAAAGGCATAACGCTTAAAGATGCTCCTAAATCTAGCATAGCATTCTCTATAACTCTTTTTCCAATAGAACAAGTAATAGAAAACGTACCTGGATCCTTGCACTTAGGAGGTAAACTCTTTTGAAGCACAACAGAGACATTAACTCCAGCATTTACCTTACCTTGTAACCTTTTCTTGTTGGTACAAAGTTGCTTAAGTAACTTTGCATAATTTGGAATTTTTTGAATGGCATCAAGAAGTGGGATGTTGACCTCAACTTTGCGCAGTATCTCCAAAATATCTGGATCATCATCTTCTTTCTTTGACTTCTTCAATCTTGATGGAAAAGGTGGCGCAGCATCAGTCTTTGAATCCTTCTTGTCGGCGGCGGTCTCCTTGGCTTTTTCCATGGTGGTTGCGCCATCTCTTCTGGGCTCGTCTTCGATCTTGATTTCTTTGTCAGGCACTTGCAATTCTTCTTTGGTGTAGCTCGGCTCTCCTTCATCTTGTGCGGCATGGTGGAAGGGTTTTCCAACTCTTTTCCACTCCTTAAAGTGATTGCACTTACGTTCTCCTTAGGAGGTACCTTTGGTTGCGATGGGATCCTTTGTTGACCTTGTGTCTTGAGCTCACTCATGTCACTAGCCAATTGACTAATTTGTTTCCTCATCATCTCCATAGCTTATCTCAATTGTTGCATCTCGATAACTTGTGAAGATTGTTGGAAATTAGGCCTTTGACAATTCATTGGCCTTCCTTGATAGTTACCTTGGTTCCCATATTGTTGACTTGGTTGCTCGGCTCTCCAATAAGGTTCAGGCTTCCTTTGATATGCTCCTTACATTCCAACAGCATTAACTTCTTGCGCGGTGTCTTCCATAGAAGGGCACTTATCAGTATAGTGTCCTTGTTTACAAATACCACAAATCTTAGGCACACTTGAAAAATTCGCATTGAATAAATCAGTGAGTGCAGCGACTTGCTGATTTGTCTCTTGAAGTTGTTGCTCCAGTGAGGTGGAATGGGTAGAGACTTCATTGATTCTTCTTGTATTGCCTTCTCTTGAATAGTCTTCTCGAGATCCGAATTGTTGAGTGTTGGCAGCCATGTTCTCCACTAAAGTCCAAGCATCGGTAGGAGTTTTGTCTATGAAAGCACCTCCACTTGCAGAATCTATGGAAGATCTGTCAAACGGTAGTAATCCTTTGTAAAAGTATTGGATCAGCAACTGTTCAATGATTTGATGATTGGGGCAGCTTGCACAAAGTGTCTTGAAACGTTCCCAATATTCGTGCATTGTTTCTCCATGGCGTTGCTTAATTCCGCAAATCTCCTTCCTTATACTTGATACCTTATGGGCAGGAAAGTACTTTTCCAAGAACAACTTCTTAAGACTCGTCCAAGATGTGATTGAACCGGTTGGTAAGAGGTACAACCAATCTTTTGCACGATCCACAAGAGTGAACGGGAAAGTCCTTAACTTGAATTGGTCTTCAGTGATACCTTGAATATTTGTTGATGTGCAGGCAATCTGGAAATCGGTTAGATGTCGGTGAGGATCTTCTCCAGACAGACCGTGAAATTTGGGTAAAATCTGAATAAATCCAGATTTAATCTCAAAATTTGCAGTCGTATCCGGGTATCGAATTGCTAAACGTTGTGCATTGACGTTTGGTGCAGAAAGCTCTCTCAGGGTTTTAGGTTCTTCGTTTGCCATGTCTTGTGACGATGTTGAAGCAGCAGATCTAGGATAACTTGATTGAGAACTCGAATTGGATGGCTCCTCTTCTTGTTGTCGATTTGATTTCTCCTTCCTTAGCGAAAATAGTGTTCTTTCTGGCTCTGGATCAAATTCAAAATCTTCTTTCCCACTACTTCTTGTCTTTGGCATGCAGCTTTCTAGAAAAACTAAAAAAAAACTCAAAAGAAAAATTGTTAGTAGTAAAAGTTCTTAAACAAAATTAAAATTAAAGACAGAAAATAAAAGAAAATATAAAAAACGCAGACACAAAAAATTTTCTTTTTTTTATGACGCAAAAACTTTTTTTTTTCAAAAACGCAACACAAAAAATAAAAAATGCAAAAAAAAAAAATCAAATATTTTTTTTATATGACGCAAACACAATTAAAAACGGACAAAACAATTTTTTTTTTTTTTAGATTAAAAACACAGACTCGCAGAAACAAAGAAAATTCCCAGGATTTGTCTTCAGATGAGTCTATTTTTCCTTCCCCTGGCAAAAACCAGAAAAAGTTCCCTTCCCCGGCAACGGCGCCAAAATTTATGATCGGTCATCAACAATCATAAAAATAAAATCCCAACAAACTCCTAAATAATTAGATAGGGCAAGTAGGGGTCGATCCCACAGAGAAGAGTGTAAATTTTATCCGAAAATTTAGTCCTTAAAATCTCTCAAAAACAACACAGAAAACAGAGATTGACAGAAAGCAATTAAACAGAAAACAATTAAACTAGAAAATAAAGCAAAGTAAATTAAATCTAAGTCTATAGCAGATAAGAAAGAAAACAATAATTAAGGATATACTTCTTCACCAATGGTAGAAAACAATCAAATTAATTATGGGTCCTTGATTTAAAAGATAAATTCAATATTAAATTCAAGATGATAACTGGTCTAGGGAAAACCCTAACATGCTATTTAGATAAGATTAGCCGTCAAGCCTTAAATTACCCCTTTTTCCTCCTAACTAATCAATTAGCCGTCAAGCCTTAAAGATTTGCTAGGATTCAAAGCATTAAGATCAACTTTTATTAGTTCTTTCACACATGCTTAATAAATAAAACCATACAACAACCAGATAAATCTGATCACTGGCATGCAAACCCAATTAACCCGCCGTCAAGCGCGGCTAACTTGCTACACACAATCAAACTCATGCGTCAACCTTGTTGTTTGATCTAGCCAACAGTCTCTCAAATTACTTCTTTAGTGGCCACATAAATCAATAAAGATCAAGATTGTAGAATTAAAACAGAGTTTAACATGCTATCTATCAAGAATAAAATACCAAATTATAAGAACATAAATCTCACCATATTTAATTGATTGAATTCACCAAAGGATCAGAAGTATTAAGAATTTAGCTACTCATGGATTTAGGAAAATCCATGAGAGACATAAGAGTACTTACAGGACCTTGGAGGGGCGAAATCTCCTTGCAAAATACCTAGGTATACCGCACCTCCCTATGGCTATAGGGGGTGGCGCACCCTTTGCCTAAAAACTAGAAGAAAACTAGAAGAAAAGAAATTATCTATGTGTGTGGTATGTAGGTGTGTGATTTGTGATACAGGAGGTGGCTATTTATAGTGGAACTAACCCTAAGAATTCCAATCCTAACTTGGAAGGAGTCTAGGCCGGTTTTAGGGTCTAACTTGGACTCCAAGTTGGATTAAAAGTCTTTCTAGAGTAGAATCCAAGTCAAAATAGGATCCTGAATTTTTGCTGAATTCGTGCAGAAACTTCAACGGCATTTTCGGGCTTGAAATCGGCAGAACTGGGTCTTGGACTTCAAAGGAAAGTTGTAGATCTCGGAGTTAGCTTTCCAACGAGTACTCATGGGCTTCAATCGAAGGTTTGAGCAGAATGTTATGAATTTTCTACCAAAACTGCTCCTGAATCCTAATCCCGTTAGGACTAGAATCGGGAATCTACGGGATTTTGATATTTCCTTGGATTTAGGAGTCATTAATTGGGATTTTAATTCCAATTAATATCTTATATGGGCTGAGTATTTTCCCATATAAATTATCCATTAATACCAAACCTTAAGGGCTTATCCATGGCTTGTCTTCAATTAAAACTCCAATTCTTCAATTCTTCCTCTTGAAATAAATCTTCAATGGTCTTCAAGTCTCCAATTTATCTTCAAATGGTCTTCAAACACGAACTTCGAATCTCCAAATCTATGCTCAAAATTGCTTTGCTCAAATCTGTGTAAAAAGTCATCAAAATAGCTACAAAAATAGTGAAAAATAACAATTTCTCATTTTCACATCACTTAAAGACTAAAAACACAAATATTAATAAAATAGCATATAATTAAGCATAAATGGGTCTAAAAACATAGTAAAATAGACATAAAAATAGGGTCTTTTTTAGCTCAATCAAAATTCCTAGTGGATTGTCATCCATTAGAGAAATTGAACTCAATCCATATGGTGTGCGATACAAGTTCATTGAATCCTTTCCATATGTGGTGCGCTATATAAAATGTAAGGAGAATGTTGTAGCCGATGCTTTATCAAGGAGGTATGTTTTACTTTCCATGCTTGATTCTAAGTTTCTTGGATTTGAGTTTATTAAGGAATTATATGCTAGTGATGCTTACTTTAGTGATGTGTTTAAAGCATGTGAGAATTCTGGATTTCGGAAGTATTATAAGCATGATGGATTTTTATTTAAAGAATCTAGATTGTGTATACCTACTTGTTCTTTGCGTTTTGTGCTAGTGAGGGAATCGCATGAGGGTGGTTTAATGGGTCACTTTGGTGTTGATAGAACATATGAGATATTGCATGAACACTTCTTTTGGCCTAAGATGCGATATGATGTAGGAAAGCATGTTTCTAGTTGCATTACTTGTTTGCAAGCTAAATCTACATCTAAACCTCATGGTTTGTATACTCCTTTGCCTATTCCTCATGAACCATGGACTCATATTAGCATGGATTTTGTTTTAGGATTACCTCGTTCTAGGAGAGGTAAAGATTCTATCTTTGTGGTTGTTGATAGGTTTTCTAAGATGGCACACTTTATTGCTTGTACTAAAACCGATGATGCCATTAATGTAGCTAATTTGTTCTTTAAAGAGATTGTTAGACTACATGGAATGCCTAGGACGATTGTGAGTGATAGAGATGCTAAGTTCTTAAGTCACTTTTGGAGAACTTTGTGGGCTAAGTTAGATACTATGTTATTTTCAGCTACTTGTCATCCTCAAACTGATGGTCAAACTGAAGTAGTTAATAGGACTTTGTCTACCTTACTTAGAGCATTGATTAAAAAGAACTTAAGAACTTGGGAAGATTGTTTGCCTCATGTTGAATTTGCATACAATAGAAGCATACATAATACAACTGGATTTTTACCTTTTGAATGTGTGTATGCCTTTAATCCTTTAACTCCATTGGATTTGTTGAGTTTACCTTTGAGTGTGTAAGATGACATGGATGGGCAATGCAAGGCAGAATATGTTAGGGATCTTCATGCAAAGGTTAGAGCTCAAATTGAGAAGAAAACACAACACTACATGAAGAATGCTAACAAGGGACGCAAAGAGGTCATCTTTGAACCTGGAGATTGGGTTTGGTTGCATCTCAGGTTGGAAAGGTTTCCTGAGAAGAGGAAGTCTAAGCTCTTACCTCGAGGAGATGGTCCATTCCAAGTTTTGGAGAGGATCAACAACAATGCATACAAGCTGGACCTTCCTAGTGAATATGGTAATGTAAGTGCTACTTTTAATGTCTCGGACTTATCCTTGTTTGATAATGATGCAGATTTGAGGACAAATCCTTTTCAAGGGAGAGGGGATGATGCGCCAAGGACTCATCATGGTCTTGAAGAGCTCAATGGAGATCATGGAGAGGATGAGCACATGCGGCAAGGAGGCTTAAAGAAGCTTGAAGATGCTAGGAGTTCATTGGAGCAAGTTCCAAGCTCATTGGAGAAGGTTCCAAGCTCATTGGAGAAGGTTCCAAGCTCATTGGAGTAGGTTCCAAGCTCATTGGAGAAGGTTCCAAGCTCATTGGAGAAGGTTTCAAGCTCATCGGAGTTACCTAAGATGCCATTTGATCCATTGAAGATGCCATTAGGCCCAATGACAAGAGCCAAAGCTAAAAGATTCAAGGATGCATTATTGGGCCTTGTTCGAACTCATCTTGAAGACTTGAAGGCCATCGGAGTTCATTTGAAGAGCTTTGATGATGATTTGAGCAAGAAAACACCAATCAATTACAAGTTCATCACTTTGTTGATGATCTCTAATGGGCTTCAAATGATCTCCGATGGCTTTAAACTCTTCAAGATGAACTCTAATGAGGCCAAACAAAGATTCCTTGAACCTTTTAGCTCTTGCCCTTGTCATTGGGCCTAATGGCATCTTCAATGGATCAAATGGCATCTTAAGCAACTCCGATGAGCTTGAAACTTCTTCCTTAGCATCTTCAAGCTTCTCCAAGCCTCCTTGCCGAATATGCACATCCTCTCCATGATCTCCATTGTGCCCTTCAAGACCATGATGAGTCCTTGGCGCATCATCCCCTCTCCCTTGAAAAGGATTTGTCCTCAAATCTGCATCATTATCAAAGAAGGATAAGTCCGAGACATTAAAAGTAGCACTTATATTACCATATTCACTAGGAAGATCTAGCTTGTAGGCATTGTTGTTGATCCTCTCCAAGACTTGGAATGGACCATCTCCACGAGGTAATAGCTTAGACTTCCTCTTCTCAGGGAACCTTTCCTTCCTTAGATGCAACCAAACCCAATCTCCGGGTTCAAAGATGACCTCTTTGCGTCCCTTGTTAGCATTCTTCATGTAGTGTTGTGTTTTTTTTTCTCAATTTGAGCTCTAACCTTTGCATGAAGATCCCTAACAAAATCTGCCTTGCGTTGCCCATCCATGTCAACTTGCACACTCAAAGGTAAACTCAACAAATCCAATGGGGTTAAAGGATTAAAGCCATACACACATTCAAAAGGTGAAAATCCAGTTGTACTATGTATGCTTCTATTGTATGCAAATTCAACATGAGGCAAACAATCTTCCCAAGTCCTTAAGTTCTTTTTAATCAAAGCTCTAAGTAAGGTAGACAAAGTCCTATTAATTACTTCTGTTTGACCATCAGTTTGAGGATGACAAGTAGTTGAAAATAACAACTTAGTACCTAACTTAGCCCACAAAGTTCTCCAAAAGTGACTTAAGAACTTAGCATCTCTATCACTCACAATCGTCCTAGGCATTCCATGTAGTCTAACAATCTCTTTAAAGAACAAATTAGCTACATTAATGGCATCATCGGTTTTAGTACAAGCAATAAAGTGTGCCATCTTAGAAAACCTATCAACAACCACAAAGATAGAATCTTTACCTCTCCTAGAACGAGGTAATCCTAAAACAAAATCCATGCTAATATGAGTCCATGATTCATAAGGAAT